>JAACNH010004903.1:0-22319 GCA_019447015.1 Hymenochirus boettgeri | reverse complement strand
GCATAGCTCGTTCGTGGTTTCTAAGAGAGAGTCAAAAATGTTCTAATGCTCACTGACACGAAGCAATATTCTGCAGCATTCACCATCGCTTTCTCTCCCATATTAATGCTGCTTTTTTAATGAATTCCTCCAAGGTGCCAGGGGTACATTTGGAAGAGTACATGGTCCTCTGTGCAGTAAATGTGGAAAGTAATATAAAAAAGGACTCAAAGATGTGCCAGATTTAAATTGCCCTCTTCTCTACTGTCAAAACCCTCCAGTCCCTTCTGTCCGTCTACTTATCAGTTATCGGAAAACGCACTCCAATTCACCGAATATAAATACACACTAAACATATATCCAATACTTATAAGGTAGGCTGCCACCACAATCCGAGACCCGCAAAATGACCTGCTTAATATATCTACCTGTATACTGTAAGAAAAAGGTTTTCCCCACCTAAAACTTCTATACACAGTTATATATAAACAATACTTCTTATACAGTAGTGTACCTTCAAAGACACAGGTTCAATTTGGGATATACATGAATAGGACAATTAGCCTTTAAATGTTTTTACATCATTTATTAAAAGGTAAAAAAGAGTGCATAAAAAGGTACAGAAATGCTAAGGTAAATTATTGACACAAACAGTAGCACACAGTTAAGGGGATACAGCAAGAATACTGAAGGTAAATGGCATCTGATAAGTCCATGAGCAGAGAATATGATACTCCAAGATAGAGGTCATATGTGGTCAGTCCAATTGGCGTTGATGTTCCTTGATTTGATGTTATGACGACTATTGGGCTGAGTCCATACTGCCAATTTATGTCCTTTTCTGAATCGGGGGTGGGGGTTGGTTGGGGGGGGGGGGTTTTTCAAGGGGGTAATGTCTGTTTCCCACCCTGAAAGATGTAACCCATTTTTTGGATGGAAACTTTTAAACTCTATTTTCCCTCTAGTCCATACTCTGGTACTTGTACTTCTCACATATAAAATATTACCAGTTTTGTGATTGGCTAATATCATACAGTTTAAAGATATAAAACATGATATTGTTATGAGTTTGTATGCTAAGAAGTAAAATATCTCAAGTTTCCTTTTGGATGTCATCTAATATAAGGTATGGGCTGATAAGTTTTGATTTCACAGCATTAGCTGACATTATTTTGAAAGTATTCCATAATTCTTTTACCCTGAATGATTATAAATATTAATTAACTTTGAACTGGCATCTGTTCCTTTACCTTTGTTAAAAGCTGGGCCTCCTGCTGTTTGTGTGCCCAAAAGTCTTTAGTCATACTGGTTACTGGTGTGATATTTACCACCTATTACCTTTGAATCAGGCACCCTGCGGGTTAGACAAATATCAAATGAAGACAGAAGATACTCTCCTTTACAAATAGATGGTAGAGGTTTTTATTAACTCTGTTGGATGCATGACAATTGGACCATGTGGGAGTTTCCATACTTTTGACACTGCTATTGAGTTGGGATAAATTGAAAATGACTGCTACAATTACGATATTGCCTATAAGAGTTAAATGACATATGCATTTGTGACATCTACTGTACCATTTTGTTGTTATAATCTGTACACTATTTTAATTTCTGATTTGAAACATCTTACATTTCAGCTGTCAATTCCATGCCTTATTATTATGACTATCAGTGCACTGAGAATGGTGGCTCATGGTTAGCACTGATGCCTTGCAGCACTGAAGTCCTAAGTTCGATTCCACCTTGGACACATATGCAAGCAGTTTGTATGTCTCCCCGTCCTTCGCGTGGGTTTCCTCCGGGCACTCCGGTTTCCCCCACAATCATAAAGACATACTGATAGGTTGTATGTGTCCAAATAAATGTGCTTAGATTGTAAGCTCTTCAGGCAGGCCTGATGTGAATGTGTACATGTATTTGTTATGCTACGGAAGGTGTGGGCGCTACATAAATTCATAATATTATAAACTCTTCTGCTGTGTGCAGCTGAAATGGTGACATATGGTATGTGTGAATTGCATGGTGGGACATCTGATGTCCCAGCATGCTTGCTCTCACAGATAGTCAAACTAATCAGGGGGAGTCTGAACAAAACAGGTACCAAAGACATGTAGCAACACATACATCTCAGAGTAAGTTCAGCTTACATGTATTAATTTTTAGATGATTAAGATGAGGCAAAGATTTTTTTTTTCTCCTTTCAGCCACCTTGTTATGTCTCACATCTGAATTCAGCCTGTTAGTGTACAAATAATTTATAGAACATTTCAGGGTACTGGCAATCTACAATGTCACTTCTGGTTTCTAGTGTTGATATGAGGAAAAAGGTTTAGGCTTCAAGTTTGGAAAGGTTTTTTCACTGTGGGAACAGTAAAGCTATGGGTCCCGCAGCTTAAACCCCAGGACCCCACCCCAGCGTCCTTAGAAGGACCTGTGGCCCTGAAAGGGCCTTTTGGGGATTAAGGGTTCCCCACAGCTCAAAACCGCCCCCCACCCTCCATGGCACTTATTTTATTGTGAGAGACCTACAGTATATTCACGTATAAGAGAAACTGAAACCTTAAGGAGATATGGCCCCAAGGCCCTATTTATAAAAGATTTGCTATTGTTATCGTCAAATAACGACCGGTATTTAACGATAACGACCGGTATTTAACAATGACGATTGGTATTTTACGATAACGATTATTAAGATTGGAGCAGAGATTAGTTATAGATCGTAATTCCCTCAAACCAAAAGGGTTAAATGAAACAATAGAGTTAGCTGCACTTTTGCAGGATTCATAGGGGTTAATAATAGAACGTTTATTGAATCTCCCTGCTAGTGTATTTTTAATAGCCGGGTTGGGATCTGGGCTATATTCCCTGGCTTTATAGAATGTTTTTATAGGCCATTTTCTCTTTATTCCATATCTATATTACTAAAAGAGAGATATAGATAAAGACGGACGCCATATCCCAATCTTGCGCGTGTGGTGTCACCGCTGGCGTCTGGGAATACGGATACGGTGTTGCGCGCACAGGGGGTAGGGGAGTGTAGTTTGTGTACAACCCGCAGGTTGTGTGTGCGCACAGCGGGATTTGCTGGTGTATGTCTAAAATCCTAGTAAGGAAACAGAACCACAAACTCCATAGGACTGATAAATAATCTATTTTTTTCCTAGATAAGGCGGGGCAAGTGTCCTCCTGTCTCTATGTGGAATATAAATACTGGTAGTATACCAATCTTCGGGACTTTATCCTAGCCTAAGGCTGGGTACACACCAACAGATATTTTCATCAGTCCGATCTGCGGCACTTTCAGACAACGGTCGGCCGAAAATATCTGGTGTGGGGCAGATTGGATGAACGATCGGACATGTCAGTAAATTCCCTATGGGATCATTGTTCGCACTTTCGCCGCTGCCGAGTTTGCCGCAACCAACACTCGGTACAAATAATTCGTTCGTGTGTACCCAGCCTAAAAGAGGCAGTTTGCTGTAATCTCAGGATCCAGTGCTAATATCTGTCTCACATACAGTAGTGTTTATTTTACACTCTTACCATACATTGTAAAAGTTATGCTGGCCATTCAGTAATTCAACATTTGATCATTGATTCTTCCAAAGTCTACAGACCGACTTTACCAGAAGTGGTGAATTGCAATTTGAAGATTAATGTAAAAAGCTTGTGTCAGGGTGTGCGAAAGTTAGAAGGAACTTTAACAGCTTATGGCCTTAGCATAACTTAAACTAAATCATATACATCTATATATATATATATACAATAACTAACCATATATACATCTATATACAATAACTGTGGGAATGGACAGTTCCACACTCCTGACAAATGATTCCTTTGTCATTATTTACTAACAGGGAATACAGGAGCAAGCCAGTTTGAATAACAAAGTGAAGGCCCTGATTAGTTTAATTACTGGGCTGGTGGAAATTTGTATCTAAATGATTAAATAAGCGCTGAGAGATAAATAATTCCTGTTTTTTATAGTTCTAGGCCAATGATACTAATTGGGAGCAGACCACACTCATTTTATAAAGCCGCATTCAAATGACAAAGTAACAGATTGTGTAAATCTGATTTTATAACTGAATAATATATATACTTGTCTTTTTGTATTTATGTGATTTCATTTCTGTATTTTGTGGGTAAAAGAATATATCACAGAGAGAGTACGCACCATATTATAACCCAACACAATGTAAAATGAATGTTCGTACTGTACATGAAGTCTTTCATCTACCATAGGATTTACATTGTAGTATCACTTTAAGGAATTCCCAGAGTTCCGGGGGAATAAACAAAGACCACCTTCACTCACAGTATGTGTCATAATTGCAAAGAATGTCTGCTCCAATCAAGTGGGAACCATTCCAATTTCCCTCCACGACGTCTTGCAAAAGTCTTACCTGTTACATATTAAATTGCTGCACATGTGATTTCAGGTAGTTAAAGCAGATGGCAGCAATTTTACATGTTCACGTATTTAATAAGCATGACGTGACTTTTTCCCAAGGAATAATAAAGACATTATGATAAAAACAGAATATTTGCCTTTTTCTTTGTAGATTAATCACCAATAATAACAGCAAAAAAAAACCCAGTGCTTATTGAAGCGACATTACAGTATTTAATAAGAGATCTAAAGAAACTAAAGTCAACATAGAAAGTAACAAAGATGGGTTATACACATCCCCCCCTCCGATTAATTAATAATTATACGAAAACACCTTTATTATAACACAAAACTAAGAGTGCTGTCAATGGGTAATAAACAGAAAAATACAACATTAATGGTGGTTATTGATGCATCAAATAGGATAATAATCGTTAAAGGGTATGTCCACTATTAATTTACATTTTTAGTATATAATAGTAAATGTGCCACCAGTCCCCAGATAGTTACTTACCATGCCTCCTCCTTCCTTCGCCGCACTGCCCCGACCCTCTGCTTGCATGGAAATGCAAGCAGGGGGCGGGACCGGCAGACGCGTGTGTGATTGGCTGCGAGGTCAATGGCTGCCAGCTTCTCATTGCAGCGAGGCATGTAAGTAATTATCTGGGGACTTTCTAAAAAAATTAATATAGCGGTTGGGGCTGGGGGCACATTTACTATTATATATAAAGGGATTTACGCTAGGGGGAGGGAGACCAGAGGGGGTGGAGAGGAGGGAAGGGAGGGGGAGAAGAGCTGCACTGCGCATGGCAACATTTTCCCGGAGTGGAGACAGGAGGAAGAGTCCTATATGGACTCTACTATCCTCCTGGTGGGCAGTTTTTTTGGACTTGGGGGGGGGGGGCTACAGGAGAACCATATGGAGCTGGGATGTAAGGTAAGGATTTTTTACACTACACAGTGGGGCCAGTAGTGGGGGGATTATAGTTTTGGGGGTACATGCCCTTTAAGGCTGAGACCCCACTGCAATGCGCAAGAAAAACATTGTAAAGATTTTAAAATGAGTGAGTGTAGCACCTGATCACTACAGGACCTAATAAATCTCTCCCAGTGGTTTATTTTACAGTATGTACCCTTACTGTAACAGAAGTAAGGCTTATTATAACAGAAGTAAGGATTACTGTAAAAGGAGTAAGGCTTATTTTAAAAGAAGTAAGGCTTACTGTAACAGGAGTCAGGGTTATTATAACAGAAGTAAGGCTTACTGTAACAGGAGTCAGGCTTATTATAACAGAAGTAAGGCTTATTATAACAGAAGTAAAGGCTTACTGTAACAGGATCAGGCTTATTATAACGAAGTAAGGCTTACTGTAACAGGAGTCAGGCTTATTATAACAGGATAAGGCTTATTATAACAGAAGTAAGGCTTACTGTAACAGGAGTCAGGCTTTATAAGTAGCTATTATAACAAAGTAAGGCTTACTGTAACAGGAGAAGGCTTGTTTTAAAAGAAGTAAGGCTTACTGTAACAGGAGTCAGGCTTATTATAACAGGAGTAAGGCTTATTATAAAAGAAGTAAGGCTTACTGTAACAGGAGTAAGGCTTACTATAACAAAGTAATGCTTACTGTAACAGGAGTCAGGCTTATTATAACAGAAGTAAGGCTTACTGTAACAGGAATCAGGCTTATTATAACAGGAGTAAGGCTTATTATAACAGAAGTAAGGTTTACTGTAACAGGAGTAAGGCTTATTTTAAAAGAAGTAAGGCTTACTGTAACAGGAGTCAGGCTTATTATAACAGGAGTAAGGCTTATTATAACAGAAGTAAGGCTTACTGTAACAGGAGTAAGGCTTACTATAACAGAAGTAATGCTTACTGTAACAGGAGTCAGGCTTATTATAACAGAAGTAAGGGTTACCGTAACAGGAGTAAGACTTATTGTAACAGAAGTAAGGCTTTTATAACAGAAGTAAGGCTTACTGTAACAGATGTAAAGCTACTGTACAGAATTAAGCTTATTTTAAAAGAAGTAAGGCTTATTGTACAGGAGTCAGGCTTATTATACAGGAGTAAGACTTTTTATAAAAGAAGTAAGGATTATTGTAACAGAATTAAAGCTCACTGTAACAAAGTAAGGCTTACTTTACAGAAGTTGCTTACTGTAACAAAGTAAGGCTTACTGTTACAGGAGTAAACCTCACTGTAACAGAAGTAAGGCTTACTGTACCAGATGTAAGGCTTACTGTAACAGGAGCAAGGCTTATTTTAAAAGAAGTAAGGCTTACTGTAACGGAGTAAGGCTTACTGTAACAGGAGGCAGGCTTATTATAACAGGAGTAAGACTTATTATAAACAGAATAAGGCTTACTGTTACAGGAGTAAAGCTCACTGTAACAGAAGTAAGGCTTACTATAAATAACAGAAGTAAGGCTTACTGTAAAAGATGTAAGGCTTATTTTAAAAGAAGTAAGGCTTACTGTAACAGAAGTAAGGCTTACTGTAACAGAGGTAAGGCTTATGGTAACAGAATTAAGGATTACTGTAACAGAAGTAAAGCTTAGTGTAACAGGAGTAGGTGTTTATAACAGAAGTAGGGTAACTGTAACAGGTTTAAGGCTTACTGTAATAGAAGTAAGGCTTATTATAACAGAATTAAGGCTTATTGTAAAGAAGTTAGGCTTACTGTAACAGAAGAAAGCTCACTGTAAAGAATAAGGCTTACTGTAACAGAAGTAAGGCTTACTGTAACAGAGTAAGGCTTATGTAACAGAAGTAAAGCTTACTGTACAGAAGTAAGGCTTCTGTAACAGAAGTAAGCTTACTGTACAGAAGTAAAGCTTCTGTAACAAGAATGCTTACTGTAACAGAAGTAAGGCTTACTGCAACAGAAGTAAGGGCTTACTGTACAGAAGTAAGGCTTACTGTTAAGGAGTAAAGCTCACTGTAACAGAAGTAAGGCTTACTGTAACAGATGTAGGCTTATTTTTACAGACGTAAGGCTTACTTTTAACAGGAGTCAGGCTTAGTATAACATAAGTAAGGCTTACTTTAAAATAAGTAAGGCTTACTGTAAAATAAGTAAGGCTTACTGTAACAGGAGTAAGGCTTATTATAAAAGGAGTAAGGCTTATTATAACAGAAGTAAGGCTTACTGTAACAGGAGTAAGGCATATGATAACAGAAGTAAGGCTTACTGTAACAGGAGTAAGGCTTATTATAACAGAAGTAAGGCTTACTGTAACAGGAGTAAGGCATATGATAACAGAAGTAAGGCTTACTGTAACAGGAGTAAGGCTTATTATAACAGAAGTAAGGCTTACTGTAACAGAAGTAAGGCTTACTGTAGCAGGAGTAAGGTGTATTATAACAGAAGTAAAGGTTACTGTAACAGTAATAAGGTGTATTATACCAGAAGTAAGGCTTACTGAAACAGAAGTATAGCTCACTGTAACAGAAGTAAGGCTTACTGTAACAGAATTAAGGCTTACTGTAACAGAATTAAGGCTTACTGTAACAGAAGTAAGGCTTACTGTAACAGAAGTAATGCTTACTGTAACAGGAGTAAGGCTTACTGTAAAGGAGTTAGGCTTATTATAACAGGAGTAAGACTTATTATAACAGAAGTAAGGCTTACTGTAACAGGAGTCTCTTATTATAACAGAAGTAAGGCTTATTGTAACAGAATTAAGGCTTACTGTAACAGAATTAGGCTTACTGTAACAGAATTAAGGCTTACTGTAACAGAAGTAGGCTTACTGTAACAGGAGTAAGGCTTACTGTAACAGAGTCAGTCTTATTATAACAGAAGTAAGGCTTATTGTAACAGAAGTAAGGCTTACTGTAACAGAAGTAAAGCTCACTGTAACAGAAGTAAGGTGTTACTGTAACAGAAGTAAGGCTTACTGTAACAGAAGTAAGGCTTACTGAACAGAATTAAAAAGTTCACTGTAACAGAATGTAACGTACAGAAGTAAGGCTTACTGTAACAAATAAGGCTACTGTTACAGGAGTAAAAGCTCACTGTAACAGAAATAGGCTATTATAACAGAAGTAAGGCTTATACTGTGACAGAAGTAGGCTTACTGTGACAGATATAAGGCTTATTGTAACAGATGTAAGGCTCATTTTAAAAGAAGTAAGGCTTACTGTAACAGGAGTCAGGCTTATTATAACAGGAGTAAGACTTTTTATAACAAAAGTAAGGCTTACTGTTACAGGAGTAAAGCTCACTATAACAGAAGTAAGGCTTATTATAACAAGAAGTAAGGCTTACTGTAACAGGAGTAAGGCTTACTGTACCAGGAGTAAGGCTTACTGTAACAGGAGTAAACTTACGCTTACTGTAACAGGATTCATGCTTATTATAACAGGAGTAAGACTTTTTTATAACAGAAGTAAGGCTTACTGTAACAGAGTCAGGCTTATTATAAAAGAGTAAGACTTTTTATAACAGAAGTAAGGCTTACTGTAACAGGAGTAAGGCTTATTATAACAGAAGTAAGGCTTACTGTAACAGAAGTAAGGCTTACTGTAGCAGGAGTAAGGTGTATTATAACAGAAGTAAAGGTTACTGTAACAGTAATAAGGTGTATTATACCAGAAGTAAGGCTTACTGAAACAGAAGTATAGCTCACTGTAACAGAAGTAAGGCTTACTGTAACAGAATTAAGGCTTACTGTAACAGAATTAAGGCTTACTGTAACAGAAGTAAGGCTTACTGTAACAGAAGTAATGCTTACTGTAACAGGAGTAAGGCTTACTGTAACAGGAGTTAGGCTTATTATAACAGGAGTAAGACTTATTATAACAGAAGTAAGGCTTACTGTAACAGGAGTCAGTCTTATTATAACAGAAGTAAGGCTTATTGTAACAGAATTAAGGCTTACTGTAACAGAATTAAGGCTTACTGTAACAGAAGTAAGGCTTACTGTAACAGAAGTAAGGCTTACTGTAACAGGAGTAAGGCTTACTGTAACAGGAGTCAGTCTTATTATAACAGAAGTAAAGGCTTACTGTAACAGAAGTAAAGCTCACTGTAACAGAAGTAGGGTTACTGTAACAGAAGTAGGCTTACTGCCAGAATTAAGGCTTACTGTGAACAGAAGTTAAAGTTCACTTAACAGAGTACGGTTTTACAAATAAGCTTACTGTAACAAGTAGGCTTTTTTTTTACTGTTACAGGAGTAAAGCTCACTGTAACAGAAATAAGGCTTATTATAACAGAAGTAAGGCTTACTGTGACAGAGAAGGCTTACTGTGACAGATATAAGGCTTATTGTAACAGATGTAAGGCTCATTTTAAAAGAAGTAAGGCTTACTGTAACAGGAGTTCAGGCTTATTATAACAGGAGTAAGACTTTTTTATAACAAAAGTAAGGCTTACTGTTACAGGAGTAAAGCTCACTATAACAGAAGTAAGGCTTATTATACACAGTAAGGCTTACTGTAAAGGAGTAAGGCTTACTGTACCAGAGAAGGCTTACTGTAACAGAGTAAAGCTTACGCTTACTGTAACAGGATTCATGCTTATTATAACAGGTAAGACTTTTTTATAACAGAAGTAAGGCTTACTGTAACAGAGTCGGCTTATTATAACAGGGTAAGACTTTTATAACAGAAGTAAGGCTTACTGTAACAGGAGTCAGGCTTAGTATAACAGAAGTAAGGCTTACTGTAAAATAAGTAAGGCTTCACTGTAACCAGGAGTAAGGTTTATTATAACAGAAGTAAGGCTTACTGTAACAGGAGTCAGGCTATTATAACAGAGTAAGGCTTATTATAAGAAGTAAGGCTTACTGTAACAGGAGTCATGCTTAGTATAACAGAAGTAAGGTTTACTGTAAATAAGTAGGCTTACTGTAACAGGAGTAGGTTTATTATAACAGAAGTAAGGCTTACTGTAACAGGAGTCAGGCTTATTATAACAGGAGTAAGGCTTATTATAACAGAAGTAAGGCTTACTGTAATAGGAGTAAGGCATATGATAACAGAAGTAAGGCTTACTGTAACAGGAGTAAGGCTTATTATAACAGAAGTAAGGCTTACTGTAGCAGGAGTAAGGTTTATTATAACAAAATAAAGGTTACTGTAACAGAAATAGTGTATTAAAACGAAGTAAGGCTTACTGTAACAGAAGTATAGCTCACTGTAACAGAAGTAAGGCTTACTGTAACAGAATTAAGGTTACTGTAACAAAGTAAGGCTTACTGTACAAGAAAGGCTTACTGTAACAGGAGTAAGACTTACTGTAACAGGAGTCAGGCTTATTGTAACAGGAGTAAGACTTATTATAACAGAAGTAGGCTTACTGTAACAAAGTAAGCTCACTGTAACAAATTAAGGCTTACTGTACAGAAGTAAGGCTTACTGTTACAGGAGTAAAGCCACTGTAACAGAAAGGCTTATTATAACAGAAGTAAGGCTTACTGTAACATATGTAAGGCTCATTTTAAAAGAAGTAAGGCTTACTGTAACGGAGTCAGGCTAATTATAACAGGAGTAAGACTTTTTATAACAGAGTAAGGCTTACTGTAACAGGAGTCAGGCTTATTATAACAGAAGTAAGGCTTACTGTAACAGGAGTCAGTCTTATTATAACAGAAGTAAGGCTTATTGTAACAGAAGTAAGGCTTACTGTAACAGAAGTAAAGCTCACTGTAATAGAAGTAAGGTTCTGTACAGAAGTAAGGCTTACTGTAACAGAAGTAGGCTTACTGTAACAGATTAAAAGTTCACACTGTAACAGAAGTAAGGCTTACTGTAAAAGAAGTAGGCTTACTGTAACACAAGTAAGGCTTACTGTTACAGGAGTAAAGCTCACTGTAACAGAAATAAGGCTTATTATACAAAGTAAGGCTTACTGTGACGAAGTAAGGCTTACTGTGACAGATGTAAGGCTTATTGTAACAGATTTAAGGCTCATTTTAAAAGAAGTAAGGCTTACTGTAACAGGAGTCAGGCTTATTATAACAGGAGTAAGACTTTTTATAAACAAAGTAGGCTTACTGTTACAGGAGTAAAGCTCACTATAACAGAAGTAAGGCTTATTATAACAAAGTAAGGCTTACTGTAACAGGAGTAAGGCTTACTGTACAAGAGTAAGGCTTACGTAACAGGAGTAAAGCTTACGCTTACTGTAACAGGATTCAGTGCTTATTTAACAGGAGTAAGACTTTTTATAACAGAAGTAAGGCTTACTGTAACATATGTAAGGCTCATTTTAAAAGAAGTAAGGCTTACTGTAACAGGAGTCAGGCTAATTATAACAGGAGTAAGACTTTTTATAACAGAAGTAAGGCTTACTGTAACAGGAGTCAGGCTTATTATAACAGAAGTAAGGCTTACTGTAACAGGAGTCAGTCTTATTATAACAGAAGTAAGGCTTATTGTAACAGAAGTAAGGCTTACTGTAACAGAAGTAAAGCTCACTGTAACAGAAGTAAGGGTTACTGTAACAGAAGTAAGGCTTACTGTAACAGAAGTAAGGCTTACTGTAACAGAATTAAAGTTCACTGTAACAGAAGTAAGGCTTACTGTAACAGAAGTAAGGCTTACTGTAACAAAAGTAAGGCTTACTGTTACAGGAGTAAAGCTCACTGTAACAGAAATAAGGCTTATTATAACAGAAGTAAGGCTTACTGTGACAGATAAGGCTTACTGTGACAGATGTAAGGCTTATTGTAACAGATGTAAGGCTCATTTTAAAAGAAGTAAGGCTTACTGTAACAGATCAGCTTATTATAACAGGAGTAAGACTTTTTATAACAAAAGTAAGGCTTACTGTTACAGGAGTAAAGCTCACTATAACAGAAGTAAGGCTTATTATACAGAAGTAAGGCTTACTGTAACAGGAGTAGGCTTACTGTACCAGAGTAAGGCTTACTGAACAGGAGTAAAGCTTACGCTTACTGTAACAGGATTCATGCTTATTATAACAGGAGTAAGACTTTTTATAACAAAGTAAGGCTTACTGTAACGGATGTCAGGCTTATTATAACAGGAGTAAGACTTTTTTAACAGAAGTAAGGCTTACTGTAACAGGAGTCAGGCTTAGTAAACAGATAAGGCTTACTGTAAAATAAGTAAGGCTTACTGTAACAGGAGTAAGGGTTTATTATAACAGAAGTAAGGCTTACTGTAACAGGAGTCAGGCTTATTAACAGGAGTAGGCTATTATAACAAAGTAAGGCTTACTGTAACAGGAGTCATGCCAGTATAACAGAATAAGGTTTACTGTAAAATAAGTAAGGCTTACTGTCCGGAGTAAGGTTTATTATAACAGAAGTAGGCTTACTGTACAGGAGTCAGGCTTATTATAACAAAGTAAGGCTTATTATAACAGAAGTAAGGCTTACTGTAATAGAGTAAGGCATATGATAACAGAAGTAAGGCTTACTGTAACAGGAGTAGGCTTATTATAACAGAAGTAAGCTTACTGTAGCAGAGTAAGGTTTATTTAACAAAATAAAGGTTACTGTAACAGAATAGGTGTATTAAAACAGAAGTAAGGCTTACTGTAACAGAAGTATAGCTCATGTAACAGAATACGGTTACTAATAGGGTTACTGTAACAGAAGTGGCTTACTGTACAGAAGAAAGGCTTACGGTAACAGTAAGACTTACTGTAACAGGAGTCAGGCTTAGTGTAACAGGAGTAAGACTTATTATAACAGAAGTAAGGCTTACTGTACAGAAGTAAAGCTCACTGTAACAGAAGTAAGGCTTACTGTACAGAAGTAGGCTTACTGTTACAGGAGTAAAGCTCACTGTAACAGAAATAAGGCTTATATAACAGAAGTAAGGCTTACTGTAACATATGTAAGGCTCATTTTAAAAGAAGTAAGGCTTACTGTAACAGGAGTCAGGCTAATTAACAGGAGTAAGACTTTTTATAAAACAGAAGTAAGGCTTACTGTAACGGAGTCAGGCTTATTATAACAGAATAAGGCTTACTGTAAATAAGTGAGGCTTACTGTAACAGGGTAAGCTTATTATAACAGAAGTAAGGCTTACTGTAACAGGAGTCAGGCTTATTATCACAGGAGTAAGGCTTATTATAACAGAAGAAGGCTAATGTAACAGAGTAAGGCTTATGATACAGAAGTAAGGCTTACTGTACAGGAGTAAGGCTTAGTATAAACAGATGTAGGTTACTGTAACAGGAATAGGTGTATTATAACAGAGGTAAGCTTACTGTAACAGAAGTAAGGCTTACTGTAACAGAATTAAGGCTTACTGTAACAGAAGTAAGGCTTACTGTAACAGAAGTAAGGTTTATTGTAACAGAAGTAAGGATTACTGTAACAGAGGTAAGGCTTACTGTAACAGAGGTAAGGCTTACTGTAACAGAAGTAAGGCTTACTGCAACAGAAGGCTTACTGTAACAGAAGTAAAGCTCTCTGTAACAGAAGTAGAGGCATACCGGAACAGAATAAAGTTCACTGTACAGAAGTAAGGTTACTGTAAAAGAAGTAAGGCTTACTGTAACAGAGGTAATGCTTACTGTAACAGAAGTAAGGCTTACTGTAACAGAAGTAAGGCTTATTGTAACAGAAGTAAGGCTTACTGTAACAAAGTAAAGCTTAGTGTAACAGAGTAAGGTGCATTATAACAGAAGTAAGGGTAACTGTAAGGTTTAAGGCTTACTGTAATAGAAGTAAGGCTTACTGTAACAGAAGTAAAGCTTACTGTAACAGAGTAAAGCTCACTGTAACAGAAAAGGCTTACTGTAACAGAAGTAAGGCCTACTGTACAGAAGTAAGGCTTATTGTAACAGAAGTAAGGCTTACTGTAACAGAAGTAAAGCTCACTGTAACAGAAGTAAGGCTTACTGTAACAGAAGTAAGGCTTACTTTACAGGAGTAAAGCTCACTGTAACAGAAATAAGCTATTATAACAGAAGTAAGGCTTACTGTAACATATGTAAGGCTCATTTTAAAAGAAGTAAGGCTTACTGTAACAGGAGTCAGGCTAATTATAACAGGAGTAAGACTTTTTATACAGAAGTAAGGCTTACTGTAACAGGAGTCAGGCTTATTATAACAGAAGTAAGGCTTACTGTAAATAAGTGAGGCTTACTGTAACTGGGGTAAGGCTTATTATAACAGAATAAGGCTTACTGTAACGGAGTCAGGCTTATTATCACAGGAGTAAGGCTTATTTAACAGAAGAAGGCTTAATTTAACAGGAGTAAGGCTTATGATAACAGAAGTAAGGCTTACTGTAACAGGAGTAAGGCTTAGTATAACAGATGTAAGGTTACTGTAACAGGAATAAGGTGTATTATACAGAGGTAAGGCTTACTGTAACAGAAGTAAGGCTTACTGTAACAGAATTAGGCTTACTGTAACAGAAGTAAGGCTTACTGTAACGAAGTGGGTTATTGTAACAGAAGTAAGGATTACTGTAACAGAGGTAAGGCTTACTGTAACAGAGGTAAGGCTTACGTAACAGAAGTAAGCCTTACTGCAACAGAAGGCTTACTGTAACAAGTAAAGCTCTCTGTAACAGAAGTAAGGCATACCGGAACAGTAAAGTTCACTGTAACAGAAGTAAGGCTTACTGTAAGAGAATTAAGCTTACTGTAACAGAGGTAATGCTTACTGTAACAGAAGTAAGGCTTACTGTAACAGAAGTAGCTTATTGTAACAGAAGTAAGGCTACTGTAACAGAAGTAAAGCTTAGTGTACCTGAGTAAGGTGCATTATAACAGAAGTAAGGGTAACTGTAAAGGTTTAAGGCTTACTGTATAGAAGAAGGCTTACTGTAACAGAAGTAAAGCTTACTGTAACAGAAGTAAAGCTCACTGTAACAGAAGTAAGGCTTACTGTAAACAGAAGTAAGGCCTACTGTAACAGAAGTAAGGCTTATTGTAACAGAATTAAGGCTTACTGTACAGAAGTAAGGCTTACTGCAACAGAAGTAAGGCTTACTGTAAAGAAGTAAGCTCTCTGTAACAAAGTAAGGCTTACTGTAACAGAAGTAAGGCATACTGGAACAGAAGTAAAGTTCACTGTAACAGAAGTAAGGCTTACTTATCAGAAGGAAACTTACTATAAGAGAAGTAAGGCTTACTGTAACAGAAGTAAGGCTTACTGTACAGAAGTAAGGCTTACTGTAACCAGTAAGCTTAGTGTAACAGGAGTAAGGTGTATTAAACAGAAGTAGGGTATGTAACAGGTTTAAGGCTTACTGTAATAGAAGTAAGGCTTACTGTAACATAACTAAGGCTTACTATAACGGAGTAAGGTGTATTAATAAAAAATAAGGCTTACTGTACAGAGAAGGTGTATTATAACATAAGTAAGGCTTACTGTGAGAAGTAAGGCTTACTGTAACAGAAGTAAGGCTTATTGTAACAGAAGTAAGGCTTACTGCACAACATAAGCTCTTACGAAGAGGCTTATGTAACAGAAGTAAGGCTTACTGCAACAGACATAAGGCTTACTGTAACAGAAGTAAGGCTTACTGTAAAGAGTAGGCTTATTGTAACAGAAGTAAGGCTTACTGTAACAGAATTAAAGCTTAGTGCAACAGGAGTAAGGTGTATTATAACAGAAGTAAGGGTAACTGTACAGTTTAAAGGCTTACTGTAATTGAAGTATGGCTTATTATACAGAAGTAAGGCTTACTGTAACAAAAGTAAGGCTTACTGTAACAGAAGTAAGGCTTACTGTAACAGAAGTAAGGATTACTGTTATAGGAGGAAAGCTCACTGTAACAGGAGTAAGTAACTCCCTGTACAGGAGTAAGGCTTATTTTATCAGAAGTAAGGCTTACTGTAAGAGAAGTAAGGCTTACTGTAACGGAAGTAAAGCTCACTGCAACAGAAGTAATGCTTACTGTAAGAGAAGTAAGGCTTACTGTTACAAAAGTAAAGCTCACTGTAACAGAAGTAAGGCTTACTATAACAAAGTAAAACTCACTGTAACAGAAGTAAGGCTTACGGTAACAAAAGTAAAGCTCACTGTAACAGAAGTAAGGCTTGCTGTAACAGTAAAGCTCACTGTAACAGGAGTAAGACTTACTGTAACAACAAAGTAAGGCTTGCTGTAACAGAAGTAAAGCCAATGTAACAGGAGTAAGGCTTATTATATCAGAAGTAAGGCTTATTATAACAAAGTAAGGCTTACTGTAACAAAAGTAAGGCTTACTGTAATAGAAGTAAAGCTTCTGTAACAGAATAAGGCTTCTACTGTAACAGAAGTGGCTTACTGTTACAGAAGTAAGGCTTACTGTAATAGGAGTAAAGCTCACTGTTACAGGAGTAAGGCTTATTATACAGAAAGTAAGGCTTACTGTAACAGATGTAAGGCTTACTGTAACAGAAGTAAGGCTTACTGTAACGGAGTAAGGCTTATTAAAACGGAATCAGGCTTACTGTAACATAAGTAAGGCTTACTATAACAGGAGTAAAGTGTATTATAACATAAGTAAGGCTTACTGTAAGAAAGTAAGACTTACTGTAACAGAGTAAAGCTCACTGCAACAAAGTAATGCTTACTGTAACAAGTAAGGCTTACTGTTACAAAAGTAAAGCTCACTGTAACAGAAGTAAGACTTACTGTAACAAAAGTAAAGCTCACTGTAACAGAAGTAAGGCTTACGGTACAACAAGTAAGGCTTACTGCAACAGAAGTAAAGCTCACTGTAACAGAATGTAAGGCTTACTGTAAAGGAAGTAGGTTACTGTACATAAGTAAGCTTACTGTTACAGAAGTAAGGCTTACTGTTACAGGAGTAAAGCTCACTGTAACAGGAGTAAGGCTTATTATACCAGAAGTACGGCTTACTGTAACAGATGTAAGGCTTACTGTAACAGAAAAGGCTTACTGTAACAGGAGTAAGGCTTATTATAACGGAATAAGGTTTACTGTAAACATAAGTAAGGCTTACTATAACAGGAGTAGGTGTATTATAACATAAGTAAGGCTTACTGTAACAGAGTAAGGTGTATTATAACATAAGTAAGGCTTACTGTAAGAGAAGTAAGGCTTACTGTACAGAAGTAAAGCTCACTGCAACAGAAGTAATGCTAACTGTAACAAGAAGTAAGGCTTACTGTTACAAAGTAAAGCTCACTGTAACAGAAGTAAGGCTTACTGTAACAAAGTAAGCTCACTGTAACAAAGTAGGCTTACGGTAACAAAAGTAAAGCTCACTGTAACAGAAGTAAGGCTTGCTGTAACAGAAGTAAAGCTCACTGTAACAGGAGTAAGGCTTACTGTACAGAAGTAAGGCTTGCTGTAACAGAAGTAAGCTCACTGTAACAGGAGTAAGGCTTTTATATCAGAAGTAAGGCTTATTATAACAGAAGTAAGGCTTACTTTAACAAAGTAAGGCTTACTGTAACAGAAGTAAGACTTACTGTTACAGGAGTAAAGCTCACTGTAACAGGAGTAAGGCTTATTATAACAGAAGGCTTATTGTAACAGATGTAAGGCTTACTGTAACAGAAGTAAGGCTTACTGTAACAGGAGTAAGGCTTATTATAACAGAAATAATGCTTACTGTAACAGGAGTAAGGCTTATTATAACGGAATAAGGCTTACTGTAACATAAGTAAGGCTTACTATAACAGGAGTAAGGTGTATTATAACATAATTAAGGCTTACTGTAACAGAAGTAAGGCTTACTGTAACAGAAGTAAAGCTTACTGTAACAGAAGTAAAGCTTACTGTAACAGAAGTAAGGCTTACTGTACCAGAAGTAGCTCACTGTAACAGAAGTAAGGCTTACGGTAACAGAAGTAAGCTTACTGTAACAGGAGTAAGGTGTATTATAACATAAGTAAGGCTTACTGTACACATAAGGCTTACTGTAACAGAAGTAACTTACTGTAACAGAAGTAAGCTCACTGTAACAGAAGTAAGGCTTACTGTACGAAGTAGGCTTCGTAACAGAAGTAAGGCTTGCTGTAACAGAAGTAAGGCTTACTGTAACAGAAGTAAAGCTCACTGTAACAGAAGTAAGGCTTGCTGTAACAGAAGTAAGGCTTGCTGTAACAGAAGTAAGGCTTGCTGTAACAGAAGTAAGGATTGCTGTAACAGAAGTAAGGTTTGCTGTAACAGAATTAAGGCTTGCTGTAACAGAAGTAAGGATTACTGTTACTGAAGCAAGGCTGGATGCATATAGTCATCCTCTAGGTTAGATGTTTAAGGAACTGTTGTGATGTCAGCTGCTCATTTTACTGAAAGCTTATTCTGACATTTACAATGTGAAATTTAAAAATTGAAACACTGTTATTTCTATTCTATTTTATATGTTTCCCAATAATGAGCTTATCATTGAATTAGTTTTCATTGCTAATTGTGCTAATTGTAACTTTAAAAGCGGAGCATAATACCCCCAAGACTGGATACACAACTAAAACAAAGGTAGTTTTGTCGGTTTTTTATTTTTTACACCTAACTGTTTCTGACTGTATATCGCCAACTTAGTGTTAAATGAGGTCATTGCAAACATTACTGAAACATAATTCCGTGCAAATGTTTTTCTAAAGTAATGGTGATTCCATGAGTGGGCCGTCATTGTGATCATTATTTTCACGTACAGCAACAATTTTGCTATTCTGAGATCCAATTAGATCATTACATGTATAAAAAACAAGGAATAAAAGATAAAGAAAATGTTTCATAAATTATCTAAAAAAAAATTATAAGACCACCACATTATTTTATTTGAGTTTTCTTTCCTAGAATCATATCCTTGGAATATAAAAGTGATACATTTAACTGGAGTCCTCATACGATCTAGGATGTTATGAATGTTTAATACAAAACGTCATGTTTCAGGTCAAAATTACCTTTTTTGCCAATTACCTTTTGAAGCTTGAAACTGCAGACAAAATTTCACAAGAGCTGGAAAAAAATCAGCAGTGGAAACCAAGTTTTAAATAAAAAATTCTTTCACCAGACCTTTCACCTTTTCACACTTTCCTCACCTTAGCACGAAAGATTCAAAGAAAGCTAATGGGCAGCTCCTAAACGTTGTAGAATTTATCTTTGATTAGGATTAGTTTAGAAAGATGCAATACATTTTTTTTAAAATTAAATTTAAATAGTTTGTGGGTTACAAACTTTACATCAAATTTTACATCAAAATTCTACTTTTTAACACATGTAAAGTTAGGAAAGATTGCTTTACTGTATCTGAATGTTTGGGCCAAGAAGTTGCAAATGCCTCTTTCCATACATCTCCCTGCTAGACTGTAGGGGAATTTTAGCAGTTATAGCTCATAAAAACTGCGAGCTTCGTTTTGACAGATGTCCCAAGGATCCTATTGAAGTTCAGAAAATCAGTTTTTTACCCAAGTGAATCAGAATTTTCGATAATTTTTTTAGAATTTTTGATTGGAATTTTTGTTTTTTAATCATTTTCAAACGTGGTTTTTTCGATCTAATTTCCGATTTTTCCACCACAATTTCTGGGTTTTAATTTTTTTTAAATTCTGTTGGATCCACACGGATATTTGATACCAGGACTCATCATTAATAGATTAATAGATGGTCAAATGATATCCTACATCTTAGATTGCTTTTTTGAGCAATCAAATAACTTAGCTTTAAGAGAGATACCAAGCCTCTCTTATTTCTCATGGGCGCACGGTGGCTCAGTGGTTAGCACTGATACCTTGCAGCGCCACCCTGAAGTTCGATTCCACCCATGGACCCATCTGCAAGGAGTTTGATGTTCTCCCCGTGCTTGGTGGGTTTCCTCAGACACCTCCGTTTCCCCCACAATCATAGACATACTGATAGGTTGTATGTGTACATAAAGGTGCTTGATTGTAAGCTCTTCAGGGCAGGGCCTATTTGATGTATCCATGTATTGTAAGCGCTGCGGAAGATGTTGGTGCTATATAAATCCACAGTAATATAATAATAATAATAAATTATAATAAAAAAGCTGCTCTCACTTTAACAGCTATTATTAAACAATAATTCAAACATATTTAATCTGAGGAAAACCCAGATAATTTAACAAGACATAAAAGTAATGACAGACTGGTGATTTTTTGTGGTTAACACGGAAAATCCGTTAAACAAGTAAAGCTATAGAATTCTTCAAGGTCACTTGTATAAAAAACAACAAAATGATAATTTTCCTCCACTTTGGGTGGCCATTCCATGACCTAGACGTACTGTTTTTCATAATTGCAATGCAAAGGTTTTTGGCTTTTTGACTGCTCTGTATGTCAGAATGTATAGCCCATTCAGATTAGTATGTCAGATGATATCATAAACCTTAGCTATGACTCACTCTCAGAGACGTATATTGTTTTTTGATTCTAAAACTATTTCGACCACAGTGTCATATCGTATTAACTAAAGTGAGATTTTGTTTTGCTATAGGTGATTCATCTGTCCTTTACTTGCTCATATTTGTTTCAGATTTTTGGGTAAGTCCTAGTAAACTTTTGCTGACAGGGAAACACAAACTTTAGATCCCATCGCGAACTGTAGTTTAGTGTTTCAGGTAGAAAAGTGAAGCTGATTAAGTCTATTGTTTTTTTCTTTTATTGCAATATATTTCATGGGCAGAAGGATTTACACGTTTTTCTTTTGTAGTTATTATATGGAACCAGTTTTATGCAGTATATCTATCCCTATTGCAACCCTAACCTAGGCCCATACTTAAAAACCTGCGTAGATTTACTCTAGCCTCATATGTATATATACAAACGTTATAATGCTGACATTTTTTTGTCTACCAATACCAATGGTATATTAAACATGTCTTACCCCCTACTGTACATATTCCATTGTATGTTTCCTTATAGTCCCTGATTACTTCATATACCCTTCCTGACAGTCCAGTAATCCTAATGCAAGAAAACTGCATTAAGGTTGTAGCAATAGAGACAATGAAAATGGTGTCTCTGGGAATGTGGTCAATTACATATAACATAGTATTTGGAGATAAGTAAAGCATACGTCCATTATGACTTCCAGTGTCGCAATCTGGCCATGAGAAGACACGCTTCTTTCAAGCGTGTCTCTTCATTGGCCAAGATGCCAACGAGTCCGGAGCACAGAAGGAAAATTCAGGTGAGTAAATCTAGACCTACAAGTGAGCCCAGGGAGGACAGTGAGGTTTAGGTCCTCACGCTGGGAACTTTCCAATGAGGGATCGTGATTTGGTGAGTGTAGTTGTCCTTTAATCCTTAAAATCCCCAGTTTCTTATTCAAAGCTGCAGAATAGCTATTTATAACCCAATGGCTATGGCCATAATCAGTTGGAGAAATGCATTTCACTCCATACTAAGGGTTTTCCTGGCCTTTACAATCAGCCTGTGTCCTTGTACCTTTATATGGAACTCCTACGTGGACTTTAATATCCTTATAATTTATGGTAGGGGATACGTTTCTCCTTATAATCAAGGAATGCCACTCTGGCTTCTTATCTGTTGGTCTGTGTCCTTGACTCTTTATATGTACACATTTCGGATATTTCTATGATCCTTATAATTTCCAGTTGGGGTGCATTATCCACTATATAATTAACAGAGGGGTTGATAAATGTAAGGCGATGCATCTTGTGCTGCTTATACTCCGAATGGCTCTGTGTTCAGTGAATCGTTGGGAAAGGATCCTGAGTTTGGTGGATAAGAAAGTTGAATGTAACAAGCAGTGCCAACAGTAGCAGCTAGCCAGCAATCTATTGTCTTGTATAAAGAGGGGTATGGATTTAATGGAGAAGGCGCTTGTGTGGGATATGGTCACTGTGTAAAAATCATTGTTGATAGATAGTTTGGATGTCAGGATAATTTTTTTTCCTCTTCAGGGCACAGCCACACTGCGCCTGATGCAAACTGATTCCGGTGCTTGCGCATGCAGTTTCTCCTTTTGAGATAAGAAATCGCATGCAATTGCGTATAAAATGGTGATCGCATGCGTTGCGCCTTGCGTACTGCAATATAGCACAAATCCATGCCCA
>JAACNH010004902.1:0-22327 GCA_019447015.1 Hymenochirus boettgeri | reverse complement strand
CACTGGGCAGATACGGACGTTGTCGGTCAGTTGTTGATGATACAATGGTATCACTTACCGATACCGTCCGAGACAATGTTCGTACACCGTGCGGTCGGCCCTGTGCATCCTGTGTACGAAGTTAGGATTCTGGTTTACCCAACCTGTGGATATTACAACCGAAGAGGGAAGGAAATGCTTGAACCCCCCCCCACCCCCGTCAGTTTTTATCTATCTTTTTCAGTAAGTTGTGTTTTCAAGGAGGCGCTTTCCCTCTGAACAAATGCGCGGAAGCCTTTATCTTGATTAGGGGGATGATCTAGTATGTAGACGATAATACTTCGGTCCGTACAGTGGTACCAGGGGCCTTGCCTTCCTTTTATTGTGAGTCGTAAAGTGGCACTTTAAACGCAGGGAACTATGTTTGTAATTACAGTGTATCCTACCAGCCAGCTTTCATATGACGAGGAGCCCAGAGAGAACCCGGAGCAGTGTATTTTATTCACGTTAAACCAGAATAGACCCCTTACCTCGCATTTGTCACTGTGACCGGGTTTGTACCTGTGGTTGTGGGTGGTCAGATTCACACTCAGGGTCAGTAGTGTCACATCGATTTCCAAACACTGTCCAATGAAAAACCCACTTGCTTTTTAAAAACAACAACTAGTCTGGGTATTGCCCAACAGGATGTGTGTAGGATGGATAAACAGAAGAGCCAATTGAAAAACTGGAGGAAATCGGATTCATTTTCTTGAAAGGGGATTTGATGGACATAGAGGTGGTAAATGGGGCTTAATTAAAATGTACAACAACATGTTCACGTTTACAATAAAAAATGATATGTAGATTAATTACAGCCACAAATTCAATGGATCTCACCCTCATGGTAGTTCGGGAGGTCTCCATTCTGGGGGGGGTTCTCCTGCATACCGGCAAGAACATCCACTAACCACGAGGGTCCAGGAATGCACAGGAAAGGAGAATGTAAGGCTCAAATCTGCCTCAAGTTCTTCTGGGTGGGGGAGTAGTGCTGTGTGTAACGGTCACACTTGTGGCTTGCCGTGGGCGCGGTGGTCCGTCGGGTAGGAATCCCAGTGTGGCCCTCAGAAATCAATGTGATATAGTTAGAAAACTGACCGACGTAGGGCGAATTGTTATTACAGTAAAATGATGCTCTCCCCTTCCCTCTCCTTTCAAATAGTTCAGCCTCCTCGTAAAGCGCTTCAAGCTTTAAATGCTCAGAGGCAGCTTGGGGAAATAGCAGTCAGTGATTGGGAGGGCCGTTAAAATGAACTTCCCATGACTGACCAGCTGCTGAATGTGATCCCTTTACACTCCAGTGAACGTTCCGCGTGCTTTACCCTCCTCTGTCCCGCAAGAGACAGCCAGGTTTTAAGCAAATAAAATGGTAGGGAAACACTACCAAAGTACCAGTGTCTGTAAAATACTTTAATTGCGAACATGTTTCAGATCACACTGGGTCCTTTCTCAGGCCTGGTTGATCCAGGGATACGTTCCATGACGTTTGGAGTCAGGATTCCCCCATGTTTTAAGCTCGTTTTTTTTGATTCCTTCTGGATCATTCGTCGGTTTAAGAAGTTGGGACTAGTGGGGGACATGGTGTCTTTATTTATGTCAATGAGCGAGGAGAGGAGGGAGGGAGGGGAAACTGAAAGAGAGGTAACAGGACATTAGGCAGCAGTTCAGGTGTAACTTGCATCAATCTGTTTCTTGACTATTGCAGATTTGGGGTATGATTATCTACATACCAATTTTTACTTGAGGGGTGAACTTACTCGTAACATAAAACAGAGGGAGTTGTCGGGCACCAAAAAGTGTGTATACAGGCGTATGATCAAGCGAAAGATTGTTTACAACTGGAAGAGTATCCCATTACAATCGGTTGTATACAACCATTGAATTGGGCATGTTGTGGGCAATTTTGGTCTACTTAAAGGTTTGGCCAATTTTCTTGTATGTGTATGATAACGGCTAATAAACCAGGACAAGCCCTTTAATATTCAGATAATTAGGAGGCTTAATAGATTAGCCCAACGGTGCAAGGCTGCTAGCATCAGATATTGAGGAGGGTAGCCAACATGCAAGGGCGTAGCATCAGATAATGAGAGCGTAGCCAACATGCAAGAGGAGTAGAATTGAAAACGCATTGCTAATAACCTGGAGACTATGTGAGAAATGAAATGGAAGGTGCGGACATTCTTGACAATGGCCAATGTACAAATGTTCATGATTTTCTTCCACAATAAAAGGTCCTGGGTCAATTTCTTTTGCTGCTCCCTAAGTTATACTGAATATGGACCCCACTGCGATTGATCAGCCTGTACAATATTTTTAACATTTTCTAATCCGTCTCTAATTTTCTGCAGTAGGTTTTCACTCAGTAGGCGTGACTAAAACTCGAAGCGAGGATCTTAAATAAGCACCGAGACCAAAAAAAAGCAGCAAGATCCAGCTTTAACTGAATTAGATAATAACTCGCGCACGCGGGAGATTACAGATCAAACGAAAAAGGGAATTCTCACGTTATAGAAGTGGATCATTTATCATGATGCCTGCGGTGGGGGGTAGTTTCTGGCTGCTTTATATCATGCTTCCGACTTCCAGGAAACTCTACGCATTGAGGATAGGGATTCTGCCATATAAGCGTGAGCGATGAAATGGGTGTGGAATCACTCTTACATGTAAACCTAATGAAAAATGGAAATTCTCAGGGGCCCAGTTGACAGATAGGGAAGCTCCTCACCGTATCAACATGCAGATGTTAAAGACCCAAGGAAATTGGTGTAAGTGAGCGCAAAATCTCTCAAAAGTGGGAACAGCATTGCGTTGGTTCCAAAACGGGTTGCAGATAAACCACAACTGATTGGGGTCTGCGGTATGGGGGTTGGAAGCACTGGGCATAGTATGCCACCCAACAGGATGTCCAAACTTGGGGACTTTGCAGATATCATTCAACTGCCAACACCAAATAGTAATCAGAGCTTGAGACAACGAGCATTAAATGACTTGTGGTTTTTGTGTTATTGTATGACACTAAAAAAATTTTTGTAGTTTATTTTAGCTGGGAAAAGGATAGAAGGTCTGATAGGCCACCTTAGGGTTCGCCGTCAAGCTCTTGTTCCTTCATACTTTATATAGAGGCCAATTCTAGAATTCTTACACTTTGCATTTCTCAAACGATACATAACCCCTAGTGTTCTCGATGGGATAACTTTGGGCTAACTGGTCTGCCCCCCAAAATCCTTTGATCCTTGGGGGGCATTTTGTGATCTTGACCTTGACGTGCTATTTTCCTATTACAGGTGGTATGGGTATGTATCAAATTTAAGGGATAGAACACGATGTTATTATTGAGTACGTCATAATAAAAATCACCAAGGTCCTCTCAATGTTTTGCCAGTCTCGGTATGTGATAATACATTTCCCCGTGCAAATGGAAGTCATTTTCATGGCACCGATGCATTTTAACTGGTTCGTCTTGCCTGTTCTAAATGGACGCGCGTTGAATTCCATTTTCCAAATATGAAAATCCTCTATGTATATTTGGGATAGGAGCTGCCCTTGTCACATCATATTCAACATGAGCAATTTTAACCAGGTGAGCTCCCCCAGATGATGTGGAGCGGCGGGAGTGTGTAACTGAAAATACCATAGAGATCTCGTTGAACGTTTCTCCAGATGCCATCAGTATATATGGACGTTATCGGCTTAAAGTGACTTGACCCACCCACAAAAAATATTTATTAACCTGGAAACATAAAAATCTCAATTCAATGCGGCATCGTACTGGTGGGCCATAATGATCTAAATCTTCTAGTGTTTGGTTCCTAATATGTGTAATTATATGACAGTATATACTTACATAAACTCAGATATCCTAATCTTTGTCTTGGGGGAAATGTAGCGTATATAAACATGAGACCTGTTTATTTATGGGGAAACCATGAGAGTTAAAGCTTCAGCAATTGTGAATTGAAGGGAATCTGAATTATGATCACGGGACATGCCGGTTAGTCTGGGGAGGTTATATTTGACATACAAGCAGTGTGCAGGCGTGGATATAAGAGGATAAGGTCATAACAATTGCACGCGCGCTCCTTTAATCAGGCGATAATCGTCCCTGTGAAGAGTGGTTCTCTCTGCTGTAGGAAAAAAAACCAGGGGAATATTATTAAACTAAACTGGGACGGAGGGGCTTTCTGTAGTTTGGTATTTTTACTGGCTTTGCACTTGGTGTATCTTGTGTTAGGAATTACGTAGAAAGTGATAAGCGATTTACTTTTAATTCTGAAAGTTTCTAGACTGTAAATAAAGGCAAAAATATATTATAATTCTGTGGCTAATGTGTTGTAAAAACGTCTGTGAGTGTCCCTATACATTAAATGCTAAATCAATATTTTATGAAATTTAAGTATTTTTTCCCCCATTGATTTTTTGTATCTTTCCATAACTGGCTGGTAAAGAAGGATCACACTAACGTAGCAATTTGATTGGTTGACATCCTCCCCCCCTTCCATCTTTCCATAACTGAAATTAGTAGGGGGAAAAAATCTACTTTGCTTCCGTAATATATCTTGTAATGGGAATGTTGGACACCACACAATCAGCTGCTGGATGCTTGGGTCTTTTAAATATTGATTGTAGCTGTAATTGAGAGATCAATTGGAGGTTGTCTACGTCAGTGGAAATTTAAATAGAGTCCCGCAATTTGCCTCATGCCGTTTTTTTTGGGTGTGGGGGGGAGCAAAGAAAACCGAGTTTGCCTATTTATAAGGGGAGGCGGGGCGAGGAACAGTACGAGAGTCTGCCTATTATGGGGGGGGTTAGAGTTGCTATTTATGGGGAGGAGGTGAGAAACAGTACAAGTCTGGCCGTATTATAAGGGGGGCGGCGAGATCAGTACAGAATCTGCCTATTTATGGGGAGGAGGTGAGAACATGTAAGATGTATTGGGTAATGGGCGTGATGGAAACAGTACAGAGTCTGTCATATTATGGGGGTGGTGAGATCAGTACAGAATCGGCCATATTTATGGGGGGAGTGGTGAGAACAGTGTTTACAGAGTTGTCTATTATGGGGTGGTTTGAGAACAGTACAGAGTCTGCCTATTTATTGGGGTTCGGGCGGTGGCGAAGAACAGTACAGAGTTCTGCCTAATTTAAAGGGGGGCGGCGGAGAACAGTACAGAGCTGCCATATTTATGGGGGGTGGTGAGAAACAGTACATGAGTTGCCTATTTATTTTTGTGGGGGCGGCGAGAAAGTCAGAGTCTGCCTATTATGGGGGGTGGTGAGAAACAGTACAGAGTCTGCCTGATTTATGGGATGGTGAGAACAGTACAGAGTCTTGCCTATGTTATAAGGGGGGCAGCGGAGAACAGTACAGAGTCTGCATAGTATGATGGAGGGGTGTGTGAGAACAGGACAGAGTCGCCCATAAGTCATAGGGGGGGGGTGAGAAACCGTACAGAGTTGCCTATTTATGGGCGTGGTCTAAGAAACATACAGTGTATGCTATTTATAGCAGGGGACGGTAAGAAAGAACAGAGTCTGCCGTATTATATGGGTGGTGGTGAAAGAGAACAGTACAGAGTTTGAATATTAGGGGAGTTGTGTTGAGGAACTGTACAGGGTTGCAATTATTTAAGTGGGATGTGGGGAGAACCGTACAGAGTCTGACTAGATTTAGGAGGGGTGTGATGAGAACCGTACAGAGTATGAATTTATGGGAAGTAGTGAGAACAGTACAGAGTCTGCCCTATTTATTGGGGAGAGTGGTGAGCGAGTGGTTTAAGTACAGAGTCTGCCTATTATGGGGGGTGGTGAGAACAGTACAGGAGTCGGCATATTTTTGGGTGGTGGTGAGAACAGTACAGAGTCTGCCTATTTACTGGGGGGTGGTGGGTGAGGAGAACAGTACAGAGTTGAATATTTATGGGGAGTGTAAGAACAGTACAGAGTCTGCTATTTAGGGGGAGTGGTGAGAACAGACAGAGTCTGCCATTTATAGGGGGTGGTGAGAACAGTACATAGTCTGCCTATTATGGGGGGGGGTGGTGAGAACAGTACAGAGTCTGCCTATTTAGGGGGGGTGGTGTGAGAACAGTACAGGGTCTGCATATTTAGGGGGGTGGTGAGAACAGTACAGAGTCTGCCTATTTATAGGGGGTGGTGAGAACAGTACAGAGTCTGCCTATTATAGGGGTGGTGAGAAAGTGAGAACAGTACATATGTTGCCTATTATAGGGGTGGTGAGGAGAACAGTACGAGTTGCCTATTTAGAGGGGTGGTTGGAACCAGTACAGAGTTCTGCCTATTTATGGGGTGGTGATATGATAACAGTACAGAGTGCCTAATTATGGTGGGGGGTGGTGAGAGTCGGAGATAGTACAGCGTCTGCCTATTTAGGGGGAGGTGAGAACAGTACATAGTTGCCTTTTTATAGGGGGGTGGTGATGAGAACAGTACAGAGTCTGCCTATTATGGAGGGGTGGCGAGGAGAACAGTACAGAGTTGCCTATTTATGGGGGGGTGGCGAGGAGGAGAACAGTACAGGTCTGCCCTATTTATGGGGGAGGGAG
Organism: Hymenochirus boettgeri; assembly: GCA_019447015.1. Lineage (NCBI taxonomy): Eukaryota > Metazoa > Chordata > Amphibia > Anura > Pipidae > Hymenochirus > Hymenochirus boettgeri. Next base: position 15,747 of record JAACNH010004902.1, on the reverse strand, counting down.
AACAGTACATAGTCTGCCTAGTTATGAGGGGTGGCGAGACGTACAGAGTTGTATATGGGGGTGGCGAGAAACATACAGAGTCTGCCATTTATGGGGGAGGTGAGAGACAGTACATAGTCTGCCTATTATGAGGGGTGGAGAGAAGAGGAACAGTACAGAGTCTCCTGTATTTTAGGGGGTGGTGAGAACAGTACAGAGTCTGCCTATTTATGGGGGAGGTGAGAACAGTTACAGAGTCTGCCCTTTTATGGGGGGGTGGCGAGAGGGAGAACAGTACAGAGTCTGCCTATGTGCACTTCACCCCCCACCAACAACCTATTCCTGTACCAGAGTACATTTACGAATGATATGCATGTTGAAATACATTTCATGGTATTATTGAAGGGAATTAAACCCTGTTTGCATTATTACTTCCATACATTCGAGTTGGGTCTGCCATATTGGTTCTCTCAGTAAAAATCAAACATGCAATCTCATGCATATCCAACAATGCAGCAACTACAACTCCCATAATTCCTGATGGCTGGTGAGAGGTGTAGGTAGGTGCTTTTACGTAGTAAAGATGCTAGTATTAGATGCTTCAGTCATCTAATGATAATAGATTAGTCAAGCATTATTATTGGCTGTGGTCAACTGAGCCATACTTGACCCATAGTTGCAGAAACTGATCTGTTCATTTACTATTGGTTAGGCCTTTGATGTGGGTCAATGTTCCTTCCAGCGAATATCAGACTGTGTTCCATTCTGGGGTTGTAAACACTTGTTTGATTTTTGATTAACAGAGACGCCTTGTTTGTTTCCATTATCATTGTAGCGGGTGACAGAGACGGCCATATGCTCGGTACAAATTTGTCTTTGCTTCACAAAATTGTGAAGGAAACTCCTGTGTACGGTGAACCAGTCTTACAAAATGCTCCCTGCTAGACAACTGTCCACCTGTCTGTTCACTGATAACCACAGATACTAAGTTCCGCTGATGCTTCCTGTCTGCACACCTGTAATACTAAAAGCCAAAATCTGATATTATTCTTCAATCCCAAATTATACTTGCAATACTGTACCCATGTTACAAACCCTGGGATTATTATAAATCACTTACGGTTCCATGAAGCCATGAAACGCCATGGCAAGAGTAACATACCAATATATATCTACAACTAATAAAGGCAAAGGCCCCTCACTCACTCTCATAACTCACTCACAATTTCCAACTTGCCATGGAGGCAGACGGTTAAATTTGGCAGGCTATTCATGCACATTACTTACAAAAGTTAAGCAGGTTTCGTTTCGATTACTAATACAAGGCAAACGCCTCACTCACTCACTCTCACTCCCCACTACTTCTCCAATTGCCGTGGAGGCGGACAGCTTAAATTTGGCAGGCTCATCATTGCACCTTACTTACCAAAGTTAAGCAGGTTTCGTTTTGAAAAGGAAAAAGCCCCTCACTCACTCACTCACTCACTCATCACTAATTCCCAACTTGCCGTGGAGGCACACGGCTTAAAAATTTGGCAGGCTCATTCATTGCAACCTTTAAAAACTTACAAAAGTTAAGCAGGTTTCGTTTGAAATTCACCTGTAACGGTGAGTGATACTGAATGGTTGTCCCATTTCAACAAATTTGGATGCAATGCTCCTTTACCAGTGTAAAAGGTTAAAAAAATATTTTTTTTAGGGTGGGGATGAATTGGGGGGGGGGGATAGAATTTAATTCTGCACACTAACGGCTGGACCGATTTTTACCAAAAATCAGGGTGTTGTGCGGGGACTGCAGGAGGTGTAAGGGGAAGGGTTTGGAGGGGGACAAGCAGAGAGAATAGTGGGGGGTATTAGGCAGACGGGGAGGGGTGGTGGTGGGGGTATTTTCACCAAAATTTCATAGTTGAATATAAAATATAATATTAAATTAAGTTAATGAGTGTGTTGCATTATCGTTAAAAGATTATTGAATTGTTTTCTTTAATATATCAAGTGCCGAGGATTACAGCAATCTTGATACATTATTGCTTCTTACTAAAAAAGCTATTTCAATACATCGCTGAGCGAAGCGCGGTTGGGTATTTTGCTAGTAGTATATATATAATGGGGATTTGCTATCTGCAACCATAAACAGTGCCAATTAAAATAAGTTACCTCCTGTTTTTACCAACATGCAAACTTAAGTTGAAGATGGCCGCTTCTGTACCCCACCCTGTCAGTTCCCCTGACACTTCCCCATCTCTAAAATGGGTGCATATGTCAGAAAAAACGGCAGGTGACTATGGGAAAATTGCAGTGCTGTCTGCACGGCCTTCTTTAACTACTGCTGGCCATAAACTAGGTTTAGACATTAGATCGTATAGACCAATGTCTCTCAAGAAGCCAGAGGTGTGCCTCCAGATTTGGTAGTGGAAATTTTTCAGCAGAGTATAGCATTTTTGTTTGGTGTAAATATATATTATGATTACAATTACAACACAGTCAATGAATGCGTAAAATATGTGTAATTACAGCCTAAGTTCAACATTAAGAACCAGTTGTGCCCTGAGAAAAAATTGCATTGCCACGGTCTAAAAAAGTTTGAGAACCCCTGGTCTAGATGTTCAATTAGTAGACACATGGTAGTCTATCTAATGTATAAACACTGCCTTCCTGGGCATTCTGCAACATACATACCCCCCAGTCAATCACATAAAAGAACAGGTCAGGCAATACTTTGGATGTCGGAAGGTGGTACATAAAGTGTATAGGGAGGGGACCTGTACAGTCCCTAAACCTGCGTTTCTCAACAGGGGCCCTCAAGAGATTGTGACCGACTGTATGAATCCCACATTGTAATAAATACAGATAATATTTCTATTATTTATCAATGTTCTATATTTGTATGAATATGTGGTATATCGAGTCTGAGAGAAATAAAGGTTCCCTGAGAATAATTTTTAATGAAATAAAAATTAGAAAAAAAAAAAAAAAAAATATATTTATAGATCTATAATTAATATTGATAAAATTAGGCTGTTTTGAAAATTTGATGACCAAGAAAGAAAAATAATGCTAAATTATAATTATTTTATGTAGGGTTCCCCCGAGACCCAGAAATTGTTTTAAGGTTCCCCACAGATAAATGGTTGAAGAAACACTGCCCTAAAGTAATCAAACGTATATACTAGAGTAAAGTCGAGTTTTTTAGGCTTTAAAAAAAGCCTAAAAATCCTACCTCGACTTATCTACTCAAGTCACAACCAAAGGCACACTTGCTCCCTCCCTCTCCGTATCCACGGGCTGTGGCTGACGTCACTTCTCGGCACTGGTTTTACTCAGCGCCTGAACATTGGCGCGGAAGAGGGAGGAAGCACTGCGGGATGCCGGAGTTAAGGTTAGTGAGTTTCTTTCTGCACAGCCTGGCTTGGATCGGTTTTGGGGGCATTACTAGATACAAAATGTTTAGGAAGTCTCGACTGGGGGTTAAGGCAAGTCCGGACTGGGGGGTTAAGGCAAGTCCTGACTGGGGGGTTAAGGCAAGTCCTCAGACTGGGGGGTTAAGGCAAGTCCTCGACTGAGGGGGTTAAGGCAAAGTCCTCGACTGGGGGGTTAGGCAAGTCCTCGACTGGGGGGGTTAAGGCAAGCAAGTCCTCGAATGGGGGGTTAAGGCAAGTCATCGACTGGGGGGGGTTAAGGCAAGTCCTTGACTGGGGGGTTAAGGCATGTCCTCGAATGGAGGGTTAAGGCAAGCTACTTCACTGGGGGTGGGTGGGGGGGGGTGGGAGGGTGGGTGGGTGTGGGTAGGTGCAGTTCTTGCCACTGAAGATGTTTGGAACTAACAAACTCCCAGCAACTAAAGCATGCTGGGAGTGTAGTTTCCAAACTTCTGGAGTGGCCAGGAATTGGGGTTTAGTGTGTGGCTTCCTATCAATTAAATGGCAACTAATGCATTTAAACATATAGATTCAGGAGAATGGTAATGTATTGTTTCCGTATTGTCTTAAGGCTTAGTGCCCTTTAATGGACAGCAGCATTCCATACAGTAATCCCATACGGGTAATAGAACATACTGGATTTGGTATTACTGTATGGGACTACTGTATGGGAATTCTGCTGTACATTACAGGGCGACTATAGCCTTAAGACAACACAGAATCAGAGGGCAGTAATGGTACATGTTCTACCCTCGACTTAACTCGAGTCAATCATGTTTTACAATTTTTTTAGGTAAAATAGGTACCTTGACTTATACTCGGGTCGACTTATATTCAAGTATTACGGTAAATTGCCCTTTAAGAAAATGGTTGGTGAAACTGTATTTTCATAGTGTTAGATCAGTGGAATGTTTAGAAATGTAAAAGTGATTGATGTGGTATTGGAGACTGTTTCAGATCTGTAGCAGTTACATAGTTACACAGACTATCAGAGTTTCCTTAGTCCCTTATGGAATGTTTAAGGATTAAATGATAGGGTCTTGAGTTGCTGACAATCCTACTGACCCAGGTTCTGACATGGTAAAGCTGGTTTTAAAGAGGAAAGACTTTATGACCATAGGGGAAGTCTAGATGGAAGATAATCAGAATTAGACTGTGTAGTGGTATTGATGAGATAAGTAACTGCCCCATTGAGTTAATTTAGGAGGGTTCTGACAGTTCTGTTCCCTAATACCGCCTATGACTACCCAGTAAGTGGTAGGTAGGCCCTGCTCCTGCCCACCTAGAGAGCATTGAATTCACCTAAATGACATTGTCACCCCTGTAAATCGGAGAGCTTTTTCTGAAATGGAACATGTGTTTGCGTCCCATCCCTACAATGACTGCCTTGTTTTCTGCTCTATAGATACTTTACTTTGTTGATGCTTAAAGGAAATATTTGTCTTTCCATTTAGCGTTTAAATGGCCGCGGTAATGGGCCGTGGGAATGGGCTGGGATTAGTCCTTTCCCGGGATAAATATACAGGCATTGTTTTCTGAAAGCAGAATTCATACTGTGCCTAAATACAGAGACTGGAAAATTCATTGTAGGATAATACTCAAATATACAGATAAATCTGACCAGAGCTTCGGTGACTCTCCGTAAATAAGGGCAATTCAAGCTCGGCTAAAGATTCTGGTAATGACTATAAATTGGGATGGCACTTTTGTGAAACTCTAACAACCACCACCATTCTGTTCTTAAAGGGGCACTATTGCTTAAACTAAACTTTTAAATTATCCAAATATATATTTTCCGGAAGTCGGAGCATGTTTTATTTAACTATGAGAGCTCTTGTTGTGCTGTAGTTGTATTAAAGTAAAGTTTAGACTTCCCATTCTTCCTGAAATTGTCAGGAGGGTCTTTCAAAGAGAACAAAATAATAAAAATTTACAGTGATTCATAACCAAAAAAACTGCTGAATTAACCGTATTCCTTAAAATCTCCAAAGATACATTCCAGTACAGGGAACTTCAGTTACTACCTCCACCCATAGTCAGCGGTCTCAGACATGTCAGTGTGATGTATGCAGGAAGAGAGAGAAGAGAAGCTCCTAATTGCTCATACTTAAAGGATGACAATCGTGTGTATAAAGTTTTTTAAAAAAAACACTAAAATAAACACGTGACACGTGATACCGGACGGGTAATTCTACCTCCCAATATGTTTCTGTGAGGAAAACACAGCCCAAGAAAACTAATTCTGCCAGTCTTCCTCCTGGCTTCATTACATTAATTTAATACTATGACTAGTCAGGAATAACCTGGCAAATTAAAAACTCTCGTGCTGTAGCTCTAATGAAACGATATTGGGAGGTAGGAATAATCAATCCGACCTCCTGCCACAGGTACTTTCCATTTATATAAAAAGTAAATATTAAAATAGTATAGATATCCTTTAATTTATAGCAGAATTTTAGACTGGCGTGTAGCTCCAGGGGTGCAGGGGATGTGACTGCACCGGGCCCTTGGCCATGAAGGGGGCCCCATTTTGTCCTAAGGTTCCAAAACGACCAGTCTGTGTGGCAACTGTTTTACCAGGGTCTGTATACAAAGCATTTTTACCATTGTTTGTGTGCCAAGCATTTAACCAGTGCTGGCTGTGTGCAGTGCGCATTTCCCAACCAGTTTATCAGTGTCTGGTGCAAGCATTTAACCAGTCTATGTGCCAACTATTTCACCAGTGTGCCAAGCATTTTACTAGCGTCAGGTTTAGTTATTTACAAGGTTTGAGGATTCAAGGTTTAGAAATACTCAGGGTTATTCAATAAAAGTTCTTATCGTTTAAAATGGTGCTATTTTTGCCCCAACCAATCAGATCTTGATCTGATTGGTTGGGCAAAATTAGCACCATTTAAAACGATAAAGACTTTATTGAATACCTGAAGATCTTTTATGAATCTCCCTGATAGTTTGAATCTGATTGAATAGTTTGCTAGGTGTATGGGTAAAGTTTGTCTGTTTTAAAATGAGTGCCTTAAAAAAATATTAAGAGAATTTGGATGTTTTTTTATGGAAATGATTATTTGGTTTGCGGTGGCGATTTGTGTTTGCGGCGTGTTGGGGGGCCCTTGCCCAAATTTTACAAGGCCCATATGTCTGTAGCTACGCCACTGTATTTAGATGAAAGGTCTCTGTGCAGGCCAGCGTTAGGGGATAATGTAGTTCAGTATCACTTTAATTCATGAATAAATCATTTATTTCTGGTTGTAAAATGTCATTTTTATTTCGGGTAGTATCTAATGAATTGCTTTGAAAGTTCAAACGCATACAGTTCACAAAAGATGTGAGACTTATTGACTAGGGTCTAGTTTTTAATGAGGCTTATTACAAAATTCCATTAGGATAACACTTTTTAAATTGATCTCATGCCACGAACCCTGCAGGCTACACGCAATCAGTGAAGATAAAATGCAAAATATCCTTAGTTACATAGTTGAGCGAATCTCAGTGATCCACAGAACCATTTGAATTAGATCTAAAGGTGGCCATATACATGGGATTCCACCAAATAATATCTGTCTGCACATTGCAAAGGGAACCACACACATATGAACTGACCGATTGTCATATGTGGTATGGTGATTGGACGGCATACATGGGCCATGTATTGGCTCTCTTACTTTAAAGTAAAGGGAGCCAATAACAACAGATTCCGTCTTTCCGACAACCGCAATGCCAACCACAAGACGTTGTCGGCATTACCGTTGGTCAGATTCGGCCCCTACATATGTGTATGGCCACCTTATAGGACAATATACTGAAAAATTACTTTGCCCATCTTAATCTATAATTGAATACATGTAAGTAGCACTTACTCTGATTTGCATTTGTTGCTGCATGCCTTCATCCAGCACACATTTTGATTAGGGGCAATATTCCCCCCTCTTTTAACCACTCCCACTTCCATCCGACCTGACTTCCCCCCCCCACAAAAACAACTGTCAAGTCTACACACAAGCGTACAGCATTCCAACTGTCAAAGGTCTGTCACCATTCCAGCACAGTAAAACTAGGTCATGTTGGGACATCTAGAACCCAATGTAAAGAAAGGGAGACTGAAGTCCACGCATGACCCCTCTCACTGGACCCAACCTGATCCAACCTGCTAATCAAACTCCATTCTATATTACAGCCTACTGAGTCATGTTTCTCACCAAGTTTTTAGTTCTAGGCATTGATTGCTCCTCTTCTGCCTTCTTTCCTTTTATATTCAATTCTGGATGTACCATCTTCATATTCAGATTCTGTCTGTGATAGTATTCATACTAATAATTAAGGGAAACTTCCATTCAATTGCGTTACCATGACTAAAATGCTAGTGGTTACCCCCCACATCCATGAAAGTAACATTGAATGGAAGAAATCTCTTGTATACAGAGGTACGCTAGAATCATAGAGGTCCAACACTCATGGCAACCTAAAATGTGATGTTTAGGTCCATCACTCAGTATCTAAAGGAGCTTTGGTCAGAATCAGTGTGAGCTAAGTTCTATAACACAGCATCAGATATACTGACATTCAATTAACTCACAATCAATTGGCTTAAAGGGCAAGTCCAGCACTAAAATGAAAACGTTAAACAGGTAAATCCCCCCAAAACCCTAAACGGTAATAGTTTGAAATGTGAAATATATAAGTCTAACCTGAAATCCTGCACAATGTCCTGTTTCCCCTGTTCTTTCTTCTGGTTTTCAGTGAGTAACTGTCAGTTAGGATTTGACAGTCGAATCACAGCAATGACTGAATGTTAATTCCCGTCTGCCTCTTCTGAGCATGCCCAGGCTCAGTACAGGCTCAGTACAGGTTTCTAAATTGCTGAGTTTCCATGAGGTATCCAAAAGCATAGCAGGCATACAGTAATGAATTCATAGGAAAACTATGGAATATCAGTATTTAAAGGGGCCATTCTTTCTAAAAAATGTCTTATGGGGTGGAGTTGTCATTTAACCACAACTGTAATGACGAGAAACCATCACCATACTGGCACAAGTACTGATCTGGAAACATGATTCTCAAGGCCCAGAAGGGAGAAGATCCATAGAGTAATGGAGACAGTATAATAACAGTTTAGATTCCGACCACTTTCCCTTGCACAATCCCAAGATGCGTAACCTAATTGTTGGGTTATTGTTGAAATGTAACTTCCTTTAGCTGGGAAATAATTGTTTCAATCATTTAGTGAAAATAAATCTACCCGCTAAAAGCAGACGATAGAGTTGTACCCGTCTGAGACAACACCGCACTGTACCAACACCTATTAGCAGAGTTTTATTGTTTCATATCATTTTATGGCAAGGAGATGTATCACCCTGTCATAGCAGCAGGTCTGTCAAAGGCCACGTTTACAGCTATAATTGTATTATGAATTACTGCAGCATTGCAGTATAATGATGTTCTACTGTGTTATATAACAAACTGTATACTGGGATGGGGATAGTGGATCTGTGCTAAATGTATTGTCATTACTCGTGTTCTGTTTTATAACAATGTACACTGCAACTGTCAGTACTTGGGCTACTGTACTGCGTTATATAATGACTATACTGCAATGGGGGATAGTGAATCTGTGCTACACTGTATTGTCATTACTCTGTTACTGTTTTATAACAAATGTACACTGCAACTGTCAGTACTCTGGCTACTGCGTTATAATGACTATACTGCAATGGGGGATAGTGAATCTGGGCTACTGCACTGTCAGTATTCTGGGCTACTGCGTTATACAATGACTGTATATAGTAGTGCAATGGTGGATAGTGAATTTGGGCTACACTGCACTGTCAGTACTCTTGGCTACTGCGTTATATAATGACTATACTGCAATGGGGGATAGTGAATCTGGGCTACACTGCACTGTCAGTATTCTGGGCTACTGCGTTATACAATGACTGTATATAGTAGTGCAATGGTGGATAGTGAATTTGGGCTACACTGCACTGTCAGTACTCTGTTACTGTGTTATATAACAACTGTATACTGCCATGGGGGATAGTGAATCTTGGCTACACTGCACTGTCAGTACTCTGGGATACTGTTATATATTAACTGTATACTGCAGTAGGGATAGTGAATCTGGGCTACACTGCACTGTCAGTACTCTGTTACTGTGTTATATAACAACTGTATACTGCCATGGGGGATAGTGAATCTTGGCTACACTGCACTGTCAGTACTCTGGGATACTGTTATATAACTGTATACTGCAATGGGGGATAGTGAATCTGGGCTACACTGCACTGTCAGTACTCTGGGATACTGTTATATATTAACTGTATACTGCAATGGGGATAGTGAATCTTGGCTACACTGCACTGTCAGTACTCTGGATACTGTTATATATTAACTGTATACTGCAATGGGGGATTGAATCTGGGCTACACTGTACTGTCAGTACCTGGGATACTGTTATATATTAACTGTATACTGCAATGGGGGATAGTGAATCTGGGCTACACTGCACTGTCAGTACTCTGGGATACTGTATATATTAACTGTATACTGCAATGGGGATAGTGAATCTGGGCTACACTGCACTGTCAGTACTCTGGGATACTGTTATATATTAACTGTATACTGCAATGGGGGATAGTGAATCTGGGCTACACTGCACTGTCAGTACTCTGGGATACTGTTATATATTAACTGTATACTGCCATGGGGGATAGTGAATCTGGGCTACACTGCACTGTCAGTACTCTGGGATACTGTTATATATTAACTGTATACTGCCATGGGGGATAGTGAATCTGGGCTACACTGCACTGTCGCTATTCTGTTACTGTGTTATATAACCACTGTATATGCAGTGGGGAATAGTAAATCTGGGCTACATTACTTTGTGCTTCAGTGAATTATAGGGACCCCATGCTACAGTGTAGGACATGTTTTTATTTTTGCTTTGAACCAATCATCTCAGTACTCCTAAAGCAGGAGAGTCAGCCATTATAATAGAATCATAATAGAATAACAGGGGCATCCCCTGCTAATAGCCTCAGAATTAATCAGGATTGGATCAACAATGTCCGTGCCAGTCTATCACAATCTATCACAGGTCCATCATGCACAAGATTTCTCTCTTGCTCTAACGTTGACTTGACTGTCTTGCTTGTAGCTTGTACTTCATTATCCTATCTTGTTGGTACAGGACAATGCTATGGCTTTCAGTTTTCCCCTTATATTATTCTTTCCATTCTAGTTACAGCAGCGATCAACATCCACAGATGTAATCTCGTTCTAGCGAGAACCTAGAAAGCATAGATATCTGTCATTCTCCCACACACCCCCGAGCAAAACGTGTTATTATAAATCAGGAGCAGCTTTCATTGTTAACGTTTTTTAGCCTGAATCAATTTAAAATGGCCCCTAAGTTGGTGAGGATCTCTTGTTTAACAGTTCAATTTGTTTTTCTACCAGAAGTTTTGCTTTTTATTTGGCTCTCCTCAATGGCTTAGACGCCAACTGTGGTCACATCACAGAATGAGGTTTTCAGATTGCAATATTTTATATTTCTAATCTTCCTGTAGCAGCTGGGAGCCGTGTTTTGGTTTGCATAATTTGGGTTAAAAATAGAACTGGATTCCACTGGATGCACAGTCAAGGTTGAGAAAATATCACTAGTAGATGGAACGCTGCAACAATATATTCTAGTAGACTAGTATAAACTCTATTCACTGCCAGACAGGCCAACCATATACTGTACTAGACTAGTATAAACTCTATTCACTGTCAGACAGGCCAACCATATACTGTACTAGACTAGTATAAACTCTATTCACTGTCAGACAGACCAACCATGTACTGTACTAGACTAGTATAAACTATTTCACTGTCAGACGGCCAACCATATACTGTACTAGACTAAGTATAAACTCTATTCTCTGTCAGACAGGCCAACCATATACTGTACTAGACTAGTATAACTCTATTCCCTGTCAGACAGGCCAACCATATACTGTACTAGACTAGTATAAACTCTATCCCACTGCCAGACAGGCCAACCATTACTGTACTAGACTAGTATAAACTTATTCACTGCCACAGGCCAACCATATACTGTACTAGACTAGTATAACTCTATTCACTGCCAGACAGGCCAACCATATACTGTACTGACTAGTATAAACTCTATTCACTGCCAGACAGGCCAACCATATACTGTACTAGACTAGTATAAAACTCTATTCACTGCCAGACAGCCAACCATATACTGTACTAGACTAGTATAAACTCTATTCCCTGCCAGACAGGCAACCATATACTGTACTAGACTAGTATACACTCATTCTCTTGTCAGACAGGCCAACCATATACGTACTAGACTAGTATAAACTATATTCACTGACAGACAGGCCAACCATATACTGTACTAGACTAGTATAAACTCTATTCACTGTCAGACAGACCAACCATATACTGTACTAGACTAGTATAAACTATATTCTCTGTCAGACAGACCAACCATAACTGTACTAGACTAGTATAAACTCTATTCTCTGTCAGACAGGCCAACCATATACTGTACTAGACTAGTATAAACTCTATTTTCTGTCAGACAGGCCAACCATATACTGTACTAGACTAGTATAAACTCTATTCACTGCCAGACAGGCCAACCATATACTGTACTAGACTAGTATAAACTCTATTCACTGTCAGACAGGACAACCATATACTGTACTAGACTAGTATAAACTCTATTCACTGTCAGACAGGCCAACCATATACTGTACTAGACTAGTATAAACTCTATTCACTGTCAGACAGGCCAACCATATACTGTACTAGACTAGTATAAACTCTATTCACTGTCAGACAGGACAACCATATACTGTACTAGACTAGTATAAACTCTATTCACTGCCAGACAGGCACCATATACTGTACTAGACTAGTATAACTAATTTCACTGTCAGACAGAGCCAACCATATACTGTACTAGACTAGTATAACTCTATTCACTGCCAGACAGCCAACCTATACTGTACTAGACTAGTATAAACTATATTTCTGTCAGACAGCGCAACCATATACTGTACTAACTAATATAAACTCTATTCTCTGTCGACAGGCCAACCATATACTGTACTAGACTAATAAACTCTATTCTCTGTCAGACAGGCCAACCATATACTGTACTAGACTAGTAATTACCTCTATTCACTGTCAGACAGGCCAACCATATATACTGTACTAGACTAATTAAACTTTATTCTCTGTCAGACAGGCCAACCATATACTGTACTAGACTAATTAAACTCTATCTCTGTCAGACAGGCCAACCATATACTGTACTAGACTATATAAACTCTATTCTCTGTCAGACAGAAGCACATATACTGTACTAGACTAGTATAAACTCTATTCTCTGTCAGACAGACCAACCATATACTGTACTAGACTAATATAAACTCTATTCTCTGTCAGACAGGACAACCATATACTGTACTAGACTAGTATAAACTATATTCACTGCCAGACAGGCCAACCATATACTGTACTAGACTAGTATAAACTCTATTCACTGCCAGACAGGCCAACCATATACTGTACTAGACTAATATAAACTCTATTCACTGTCAGACAGGCCAACCTATACTTACTAGACTAGTATAACTATATTCTCTGTCAGACAGCCAACCATATACTGTACTAGACTAATATAAACTCTATTCTCTGTCAGACAGGCCAACCATATACTGTACTAGACTAATATAAACTCTATTCTCTGTCAGACAGGCCACTATACTGTACTAGACTATTATAAACTATTCACTGTCAGACAGGCCAACCATATACTGTACTAGACTAATATAAACTCTATTCTCTGTCAGACAGGCCAACCATATACTGTACTAGACTAGTATAAACTCTATTCACTGCCAGACAGGCCAACCATATACTGTACTAGACTAATATAAACTCTATTCTCTGTCAGACAGGCCAACCATATACTGTACTAGACTAGTATAAACTCTATTCTCTGTCAGACAGGCCAACCATATACTGTACTAGACTAATATAAACTCTATTCTCTGTCAGACAGGACAACCATATACTGTACTAGACTAGTATAAACTATATTCACTGCAGACAGGCCAACCATATACTGTACTAGACTAGTATAAACTCTATTCACTGCAGACAGGCCAACCATATACTGTACTAGACTATATAAACTCTATTCACTGTCAGACAGGCCAACCATATACTGTACTAGACTAGTATAAACTATATTCACTGTCAGACAGGCCAACCATATACTGTACTAGACTAGTATAAACTCTATTCACTGTCAGACGGACACCATATACTGTACTAGACTAGTATAAACTATATTCATCACTGTCAGACAGGCCAACCATATACTGTACTAGACTAGTATAACTCTATTCATTCATGTCAGACAGGCCAACCATATACTGTACTAGACTAGTATAACTATATTCTCTGTCAGACAGGCCAACCATATACTGTACTAGACTAGTATAAACTATATTCACTGTCAGACAGGCCAACCATATACTGTACTAGACTAGTTAAACTATATTCACTGTCAGACAGGCCAACCATATCTGTACTAGACTGTATAAACTATTTTCACTGTCAGACAGGCCAACCATATACTGTACTAGACTAGTATAAACTATATTCACTGTCAGACAGGCCAACCATATACTGTACTAGACTAGTTAAACTATATTCACTGTCAGACAGGCCAACCATATACTGTACTAGACTAGTATAAACTCTATTCACTGTCAGACAGGACAACCATATACTGTACTAGACTAGTATAAACTATATTCACTGTCAGACAGGCCAACCATATACTGTACTAGACTAGTATAAACTCTATTCACTGTCAGACAGGACAACCATATACTGTACTAGACTAGTATAAAACTATATTCACTGTCAGACAGGCCAACCATATACTGTACTAGACTAGTATAAACTCTATTCACTGCCAGGCAGGCCAACCATATACTGTACTAGACTAGTATAAACTATATTCACTGTCAGACAGGCCAACCATATACTGTACTAGACTAGTATAAACTATATTCACTGTCAGACAGGCCAACCATATACTGTACTAGACTAGTATAAACTATATTCACTGTCAGACAGGCCAACCATATACTGTACTAGACTAGTATAAACTCTATTCACTGTCAGACAGGACAACCATATACTGTACTAGACTAGTATAAACTATATTCTCTGTCAGACAGGCCAACCATATACTGTACTAGACTAGTATAAACTCTATTCACTGTCAGACAGGCCAACCATATACTGTACTAGACTAGTATAAACTATATTCACTGTCAGACAGACCAACCATATACTGTACTAGACTAGTATAAACTCTATTCACTGTCACAGACCAACCATATACTGTACTAGACTAGTATAAACTCTATTCACTTCAGACAGGCCAACCATATACTGTACTAGTAGTATAAACTATATTCACTGTCAGACAGGCCAACCATATACTGTACTAGACTAGTATAAACTCTATTCACTGTCAGACAGGCCAACCATATACTGTACTAGACTAGTATAAACTCTATTCACTGTCAGACAGGCCAACCATATACTGTACTAAACTAGTATAACTAATTCACTGTCAGACAGCCCAACCATATACTGTCTAGACTATATAAACTATATTCACTGTCAGACAGACAACCATATACTGTACTAGACTAGTATAAACTCTATTCACTGCCAGGCAGGCCAACCATATACTGTACTAGACTAGTATAAACTCTATTCTCTGTCAGAAAGGCCAACCATATACTGTACTAGACTAGTATAAACTATATTCCCTGTCAGACAGACCAACCATATACTGTACTAGCCTAGTATAAACTTATTCCCTGTCAGAAGCCAACCATATACTGTACTAGACTAGTATAAACTATATTCACTGTCAGACAGACCAACCATATACTGTACTAGACATATAAACTCTATTCACTGTCAGACAGGCCAACCATATACTGTACTAGACTAGTATAAACTCTATCTCTGTCAGACAGGCCAACCATATCTGTACTAGACTAGTATAAACTCTATTCACTGTCAGACAGGCCAACCATATACTGTACTAGACTAGTATAAACTCTATTCACTGTCAGACAGGCCAACCATATACTGTACTAGACTAGTATAAACTCTATTCACTGTCAGACAGGCCAACCATATACTGTACTAGACTAATATAAACTCTATCACTGTCAGACAGGCCAACCATATACTGTACTAGACTATATAAACTCTTTCACTGTCAGACAGG
>JAACNH010004901.1:0-22330 GCA_019447015.1 Hymenochirus boettgeri | reverse complement strand
TATACATTTTGCAATATTCATACATTAGTAGAAATATTACACCTTCAATAATTGCTTGGAAAAAAATTATGAACCACGTCTAAAGACACCCTGAATCAGTTGTTGAGATGGACTGTGATCTAAACAGGTAACAGTTCTATTACCCCTGGAAGAATGTTCCGATTGGTTGGGGCAAAATTAGCACCATTTTACAATTAGAACTTTTTTGAATCTTCCAGACAATTCTTTAACATACTCATTAAATTTTTATTTACATTTGTTACACAGATATTGTATACGTTTACAGTATATGTAATTAGAAAAGATTATCCGTGTGGAACTCAGTAGCTGATTCTCACTGTAGTGTCCACAGAATCTTATTGTGTCTCAAGAATAACCATTTCATATACAGTGACTGTCCAGCTGGTAAACAATCATAACCTTAACAAATGGCTCCTAGATTAAAACCCCTAAGGGCCAATCAATATGGACATGAAGTTTAACACAATGCCTATAATTTCAGAAGGGTCCATTTATTTCTGAGGCAAATTACGTATATACTCGAGTATAAGCCGACTCGAGTATAAGCCGAGGTACCCATTTTTGCCTCCAAAATCAGAAAACCATGATGACTCGAGTATAAGCCGAGGGTAGATAGTTGCCCCTTTAAATGGATAGCAGAATTCCCATAAGTACGTAGTAGTGTACGATTAATCCCATCCAGTAGTCCCACACAATGCCTGTTATAACCAAATCCAGTACTGGACCAATTCTACTGGCAAGTTCAACTGCAAAAAAAATCCCCTTGCCCAACTTTGTAACCCATCATGTGTACAGTATTCTTTTGAGGCATCAGATGTTTGGAAACTACAACTCCCAGCATGCTTTGGTGTTGCTGGGAGTGTAGTTCTAAACATCTCTAGTGGCAAGTTCACAAAAAAAAAATTACCTTTCCCAACACTGTAAGAGGGCACTCCAGATGTTTGGAAACTACAACCACAGCAATCAAAGCATGCTGGGAGTTGTATGTTTCCTAAATTTGTATGGGCAACTCTTGTACCCCCAATAAAAGTCACTACCTGGTAAGTCAAAAATTAGAAAAGGAATTTATCTTACCGGTCCCACAGGACCGACAGGAGCATCGGACAGCTCGCTCCTTCCCTGCTACTCCATTCCGACAGTGCAATTCTAATGGCGCGCCTGTGCCTAACGGCGCGTGCACATTCCCTGCTCTGTGCAGCGGTTGTACTCCCTCCTGGATGTTTAAGCTCCCTCCCGGTGTCTGTGCGGCTGTAATGGCGCG
The DNA here is from genome assembly GCA_019447015.1 of Hymenochirus boettgeri. Classification (NCBI taxonomy): domain Eukaryota; kingdom Metazoa; phylum Chordata; class Amphibia; order Anura; family Pipidae; genus Hymenochirus; species Hymenochirus boettgeri. The sequence goes on along the minus strand of JAACNH010004901.1, from coordinate 21,048 downwards.
CCTGTGCTAACGTGCCCACGGCACATTCCCTGCTCTGTGCAGCGGTTTCTTCCCCCTGGATGTTTTAAGCTCCCTCCCGGTGTCTGTGCGGCTGTGTAGGCGGACTGGTGACTGTAAGTGTAAAACTTTTCTCAGCACATTTGCGATCTGACTCGAGTATAAGCCGAGTCACAGGTTTTAGGTTTATTTTTAACCTAAAAACTCGGCTTATACTCGAGTATAACGGGTTAAAATACTGTTGGCATTCAGTACTCACTTAACATGATGATTAATCTTTACTGTGATCAGTATTTCAAAAATTCATATAGTTTTAACATTGAATGGCAAAAATACATTATTATTTTAAATAATTAGGTTAATAAGGAAGTAGTGTATACAATACAAGGATTGTGGAAGCACTCCAATTAGGCTAATTTACAACTACATTTAGCGGACTGCTACTGATCTGGTCAAACATTATACAAACATAGAAAAGTAATCAATGCACATTCCTAGGCCCCATACAATATCATATTATCTGCACACTGGCATACACCACAACAAAGGGTTTGGCACACATCACGTGATCACATGAATGAAAAGCCCTCCAACCACACCAAGGTAACCCCAGTCTGGAAGGTCCTAACCTTTTTACTTCGATTATGATTAGAAAACTTTGCATTTCTCATAGTTGCACACTGGATCAATATAACAGGTTTCTCACTTCCCCCAGCCCTTTGGCTTTTTAAAATGAGAGAAGAGGCCATCCATCCAGTGCTTTATATTAGCAAAGGGCTGGGGGGAAGTGAGAGAGCTGTATATTCCAGTGTGCAACTATGAAAAATGCAAAAGTTTGCTAATGGTAAATGGAAGTGAAAAAGGTTATAGTTAGGACCTTCCCGACTGGGGTTGCCTTGGTGTGCACTATTCCTTGCACTATTGATCAACTAAAAGCCAGTACCAAGTCTGTATAAATGGAAGGAATGCTTAGAGGAAGATTGGTTACCTACTCCATAAACTTCCTCCTATACCAGGGGAAAAAAGTATTATATTAAGGGCCATCTTGCTCAAAACATACGATACAAATCAGATAAGTCACCCTCCAGCTGTAAAGACTGCAAAACTGTGTGGTGCTTAATACTAAATAAACATTTTAAAAATCCCATCAATTGCTCCAAGTTGAACACATGACAGGTGCTTCCATATATAATAAATATATTTAACTGCATATGTTTTAGAATTACAAGATCATCCAGTATTGTGGCCACCATAGGCTATTAAATTTAGTTTGCTAACTATATTAGAAAGTTTTATATCTAGAGAATTTTCTCTGTTGATCCATACGTTCATTCAGTTCTATGCATATTTTTTTATATGATCATCAAGACTAGAGTTTCCAATTTAGTTACAGATGAATATGCCTTGTAAAAAGGACTCTAAGCCATTCATAGCAAATTTTAATTCCAATGTGATCAATTACATTTACTATTGCAAAATGTGTCACACAAATAGTATTGTTTTTGATTTTCATTATAAAGTGATGGAATTTGAGAATAGACAAGAAACAAAAATCTTCTCTAGGAAGTCAACATAAATCAAAGGCATACAATGACAGCATGCTAACTCCTACATGCTTATAGTTGCCATAGTATTTCTAATCCAAAATATGGTAAATTGTCACATTGCACTATGTTTGCTAAATACTATTCATTATTTTTACTTACGGTAAAACTTTTATTTCTTCCTTTCCATGTAGAATGTAATCAATGACCTTGGAAAAGACAATTCCTAAAGAAAGGAAATGCGATGTCACCTTTTTATTACTGTATAGTAATACCTATTTAATCTAAAAGAGTACTATTTTTAGACTTACTCTTCCATCTGGAGTACGGGGTCCTGTGTAAGGAGGAAATTCTCCATTAGAACTGGCCAGAGGTCAAAAATTCCTGGGGGTGGCAATAGCGGAGAGAAAGGGAAGACTGGCTATATTATACATACTGACAACTAAATAAGCCAATGTAGAGGTAGTTGAGCTTAAAGGGTATCTCCATCCTTAAAAGTGTGGGACAACTTCAACAATAAACTCCATGTTTTTAACTTATAAAAGTGCCCAGAAACATGCGGCTGCTGGCTATGGAGAGAATTGAGGAAACAAAAGCTGGTAAATATATTACTGGACACTTAAACATGGTGGTTAGAGTTGGGAGAGGTCCACTATACTACAGAAAAAAGATAATTTTTAAAGAATATCTGCAATGACAAGGGAACCGGAGGGTGGGAGTTTTCTTTACATTTAATTTAAATCCTTAAAAAACAACATCCAAATGATCATATAACTTCATTGTAGGTAAAGGGCTAGAGTGGAAATTGGACTTATCTTGATACCTGCCAAGAGTAAAAGTCAAGATAACAACATATACTGCAGATCATATTGATCCAGCAAAAAAAAGCTAAAAATTATGAAAATGAATACGTACCTTATCTTTTGTTATATCAAGAAGGCCGACGGAGTATCTCTCACAGTTAGATATGCCCTAACTGTTAGAGAGCTTGTGAAATTGTCTTTCAATGTCAGTCAGCTCTTCAATACTTTGTTTGCTGACCACAGAAGCACCTAAACAGAAGCAACCAAATTACATTTTTATAGTCATTATTTAAATGCCTCTACCCAAGTATATTGATAATTGTTTCATCTATAAAATGAGTGTATGCTCTTGCTGCCATTTTTACGCAGAGCTAGAGCAGGGGTGCCCAACCCAGTCGATGCTGGGGGCCTCAATAGTGGCACTGAGCAATGTCAGGGGCTTGGGTAGTAGCTCGCCCTCGGCCTGCTCGGTTTTACACCCCAGAACGTCCCTTTTGACGCCACGTGGCTCCATGCGTGTTAAGGGTGGGAATCACTGAGATAGAGCATACACTAAAGTTGTAGCACTTTTTCCAGAAAAGAAGCAGTAAAGAATACAAGAAAAAAACAATTACAAAAAAGAAGCACGAACTTAAGATTAGTGATGTCTCTCATTAGATAGATTAGATGTTTATCTGCATTTTTTTGGGTAGCGGTTTTACCTTTAGATGTTCCCTGGTGTTTCAGCCTGGCCCATTTATTTTGCGATCGAAGTCAATCGCAACAAAAAGAACGAGTCAGGTATTTCTTCAGACATCATGTGAAAACTGGGTGAAACAACGCAGGAACCTCCTGAAGGTAAGGTATAGTGAAGGGCACCTAAACATAGTATAAAAATAGCTTATCAGCTTTGTTAATAGGCTATTAAATTACAATTTTTATAATGAATCTTTCGACTAGAACTCCTGATTGAAATTTCTAATAAAACTAGATCCATTGGAAAAGGATCTTTATGTCAAAAAAGCAGTCCAAATTAGAGGTGCGATGCGGGCCAACACGCAGCTCCCAGTCCAAAAATCCAAAAGTTTCATTTCAAACTGATCGGAACTTCTTATTTCGGAAACTTTAAGATTTACGATAATTCTCGAAAGTACAGAGCCACTTTCGAGGGTTATTAAAACTACTTTAAAGTACGATCAAAAACTATTTTTGAATTTCCAATCGTACTTTTGAGGGTTACCGACATACAAGGCTACTTACGGTAGCCTCCAAAGACGATTGGAAACGCAAAAGTAGTTGTAGTTTGGAAACTTGAAAATAGTTGTGTGACTGGAAGTTTGGGTTTTTTTCACGGTTGGGTGATTGGTATGTGTCCCCTGACCATTTCTTCTAAATTCCGAAGAGCCAAAAACGGAACTAACTTTATCAATTTGCTCTTATTCCATAATACCTTAACAGCATGAGAGATTTTTTTCACATTCCAATTCCTTGAAAAAAAGCACGAATTTTAAGATCTTTATAAAAATGCTCCTTAAAATCCCCTAGTATATACAGACTATTGATAATTAACATGCTTCATTTTCAATGATATGCAATATATAAGGTATATCTTCCATTTACCTGACCCGCCGTGTCTCACAGTTATGCGATAGCTGAGGTGAAAAATTTTCAGATTTAGATGCGAAATTTAAATATTTCAAAAAAAAACGAAACAACAAAAGAAACAATCCACATAAGACAAACCAGCAACAAAAAACAGAGGTCACGACAAAAATAAATAAAAACAAAGCCTTTAGCAGAAACAGGGATACCAGACAGATGAAGTCAGTGAAGGCAGGAAGAGACACGAGCACAATAGGCAAAATGGCGAATTACAAAAGAACAATACAATGAAAAAAATAAATAAAAAAAGAATATGAAAAAAAAAAAAATGCAAAATTACATAGGGCGCCAGATACATGTAAATAAAACTCTACAACAAGGGCACAGGAAAACAAAATCAACACAGAATGAACCAATAAACAGAGCACAAAAACACAAATGACAAGGAGCCAACGGACCCGAAGATGAAAAAACACATAAGGCAACTAAAAACAAAGGGAACCACACCACCACACTATTATAAAATAACCTAACTGCTCAAAATAGTTCCCCTGCTGTGCCCTCCAAAGTCCAGGAAACTGCTGTGTAGGAGCAGTGTGTGACTCATGCTGTGCCTGAGACTTCCTCAACCTCATAAGGTTGAGGCATGCTTCAGTGCAGCCCTCCTGCCGCTCAGCCAATCACGGACGCAGTGCCCGTCCGCCCCCTGCTTTCAATTCCATGCAGCAGAGGGCCTGAACCCTGCAGCGGAGGAGAGAGGCAGGTCAGGTAAGTAAGAATGGGGGACTTTTAACAATATATTAATGCGGTTGGGGCTGGGAGAGTATGCCCTACCACATATCAAAAGTTAATTTTGGGGTGGACATGCCCTTTAATATCAGCCTACAGTACATAACCTTTCCCCCAGTTACATGAAATATCTAAGTAAGTATAGACTGTGGTGATATCCAGAGAGCAATCCATAGCTTCGGGCATGACTGGTAAGTTCTGCTTGGTTTACTGGAAATTCTGTTATAGCCTACATATAGCCAATGTGGGGATTGTAATGCAATTTTAGGTTTTTTTATAGGAAAATACATCAGCTTTGTCAAACATAACACTCAAAAATGGAAACTCTTACATCTTCATCATGTTGGTAAAATAAGACCCATCAAGTTTTTAACTGCCATGATTACTGCAACGACATCTTTACCATTCATGATTGGTGTAGCAAGTATATTTTGTAACAATTCGTTAAGTCATCTGCAAATTTGCTGTAGATTGTGGTCTGTTTGAGAGGAATAAAATGTATTTAAAAATGTATTAAAATGAATAAACCTGTATTAGTATGTTTTATTGATACTCCTTAGCACACTCAAAATAGATAAAACTATGTTGCTGCATATGTGTGTGGCCTTGAATGATGGCACAGTACGTGCAGTGTCTGTTATCTAGCATCCATTAAGGTAACAGGCTTACAGGGAGATTCAATAAACGTTATCATTAAAAATGGTGCTAATTTTGTCAGATATTATTTAACATTTGATAGTTGGGGTAAATTTAGCACCATTTTTAACTATAAGAACTTTTGAATAACCTTGTTAATGTCTTGTACAGTAATAGTTGCATAATTTGTTTATTATAGTCAACACAAAAATTTGGATGTTATTTTATGACTGTAATTGTGCGATGGCTCACATTACTGAAAGCCCGCAGTTTCGTCAAAAAAGGCCCAATAATAATAAAAAAAATAAATAACATATATATTAGAACACAATGCATGATGATCTCATAATTAATTACATTTTGTTAATTTCTGGTATGTTAACATAGGGTATTATGGGATAAACTATTGTGCGGTTAGCAAATCGGCACATCTTGCTTTATTGGTAATTTAGTGTTATTACAGTAATTGTGAGTACATTTTTGTCTATGCCTGTTCACTGTACTGTTGGCACATAACCTTACATATAGTATACAGGTCATATATCTTTAAACTATAAAAGGGGGATTAAATACTTTGTGCACCTCTTACCAAAGGAGCTGTACAATATAGTCTTGTTAGTCATCACAAAAACATCAGAGATTAAAGGTATGTCTGTGTGTCATCCAGTCTCGCTTCTTCTGTGTCCTCACTAAGGACTCTGACATGCGCAGGGGAGACCTCCCCCCCTCCCTCCGGATCCCTACGAGGCTGCCTTACTCCCAAATGCATTTAGATTTGTAAAAAAGAAGCGTATTTACTTATGCTCCTTTCCTTCCCTCAGCTATCTGCATACGCGGCAGCCGTGTCTGTGATTGTCTGCCTCTCAGCAAATCCAGAAGCGGCTGCAGTTTTGCCTTCTATGCTGCTTCCGGCCAGCAGAGAGCCAGGAGCAGAGCACTGGGGAACTAAGTAGTGTAAGTAATTTCTGCTGCTTTTTCAACAAATCTAGTTTGCGGTTGGGGATGGACAGGTTTGCCCTACAGTATGTTAAAATTTGTTTTCAGGGTGAAATACCCTTTAAATAAGATTAATTAAAAAATATATCCATTGGCTCATAAAAAAAAAATCAGCTTACAGTATCTCTTAAGCCGTTCTGTGGGAAAATATACAGTATACCACATACACTGCATTCATATTTTTTTTACAGGTGTATTTCCAGTTACATTTTTGAGCTATTTTTTTACGTGTTTTTACTTCCCACATTGTTTTAAACTCTTGCAGGCTCATTTAACCGAGCCGCTATCGTTCTGGGTAAATGCTCCTTCCGCGATTCAACATCGCGTTTGCGAATGTGGGTAAATCCCGGGATTTACCCACTGCAGGATTTTAAAGCCAGCTATTTGCTGGCGTTAAAATCCTGCGCTAAAACTAGTGCACACGTGATATTAAATGCAAGTGCCTGGGACAAGAGAAATAGGGTTGATTATTCCTACCTCCCAATATTATTTTATTTAGGAGCTACAGCATATAGTTATTATTTGCCAGGTTAGTGCCCTGAGCCTTCCTGTATTAAAGGGGAACTGTGGTCTCCAAACATGTTTATTTAAATAAAAGGCCAGGTTTTATCTTTAAAACGAGCCACCAACCACCTCTCTACATGTGCACAGCCCAAAATATGAAGAATCACTGATCAGAATATTAGGGGGGTGGGAGGTTCTGAATCTGCAGTCGAAATACTATTTCCTCTCTAATCTGCAGTTGGCACATGCTCAGTGCATGAATGAAGGGTAGGAGGGGGGTGGGGAGAACAGCACAGCCACAGCACTGCTTTTTTAATGCCTCCCACTTGCTGGCCCTTCCAAATCGTGGGCCCTGTGTCCCCTCCCCTTGCGCCCCTGTGTCCTCATGGACTCTGGCTCAGCACACTCGCGGGTCCTGTGGCCCTGCAAGAGGGAGGGGCCCCGAGTGGGAGGGGGACACAAGTAGGAGGGGGTCTGGGGGCCACAAGGGAGGGTGGGAGGGTCCCCAGAGCCCTCAAGTGGGAGGGGCCCACAAGTGGGAGGGGCCCTGGGGCCCGCAAGATGGAGGGGCCCCAGGGCCTTCAAGTAGGAGGGGCTCCAAAGCCATGAGTGGGAGTGGCCCCAGAGCCATGAGTGGGAGGGGCCCCAGAGCCAGGTGATGTGAGGGCACAGACATGAGTAGGAGGGGCCACGGGGATGCAAGTGAAAGGCCCAAGGGGCTACAAGGGGAGGGGCCATGGGGGGTACGAGAAGGGTGGAAACACGGAACATCTTCATCACAAGACATCAGTGCTAATCACTGTGTCAGCGTGTGCCGCCCAAAGTGTTTGTAATAAGGAAATTGTTTAAATCATGAAAAAAGCCACTAACAAACTATATGATACAATTAATTTTTGATATTTGATACAAATCATTTTTGCTTCACCCTTGATGATCTAATACAGGGCAATATAATATACATTTGCGCAAAGCAGTTATTCACTCTACAACTGTTACTGTTAGCTAGAGCAAGAATTTAAGCTTAGCATTCTAGTAGCACAAACCATAAATTAAATTGCATAGGGAGTGCCGAGCGCTTGTCTGAAGATTGAACCCGTTGCATGGTTTTGCACTGATTTAGCGAGTGTCCAACTACTATCTTCCTGGTAGTCTACAATGCACCACAATATTGATTATATTTTCTCTTAATGTAATTATGGGCAAATTATTTTGAGGAGGGGACAGACTCATATTTATTTACCTCGCTGACATCCTTTACGTATCGTTTTTCTGGTATGCGCAAACATGTCCCACGATTCCAATGTCCAAAGGATACACAATTCACTGTCAGGTGGGACAAGGCAATCTTCCAGCTTACTGTTTAGCTGTACATTAAATAACTTGTGGCTAATCAGGGGTTCCATTTCTTTGCCTGTACCTAAAGAGACTGCATCGGTCTGCATGGATAAGGACATTGATTCTCCCTTAGGGTCTTGAACACAACCTTTTCCATATTTATACTTTCTTGCATGTCTTTACAAGTTCAAAGAGAATTTCACTTCTTCACCGAACCAGTTCCCTATAAGTAGCAAAATCCACAGAAAGATCTTTGCGTCCAAAGCTGCAGCCTGGTTTCTGGTTTGAGCTTCTTCTGAAAGTATTTTTGGGTAAAAGCAGGGTTGTCTCCAAAAACTTGACAACGTCTTTTTTTTTGAGACTCCTTTTATAATCTCCTGTTTTAGCACTAAAAAAAACAAACTTTGTTGGTAAATTTTTCTTCTGAGATGAAATCTAGAAAGATCACAGAGGAGCTACAGACCAATACACTGCACTATGCACTACTATGTCAGTCATAATCTGACAGTGTCTGCAAACCATACCCTAATAACGCTGAAGGTGAATCCTTTGGAAGACAGATCTGCTCAAGTAAAACAGATCAAGAGGCTGTGTAAATCTTCAAATAAATCACACTTGTATGAGAACAACTATTTTGTTTCATTGACTTATTCATGACTTTTTAGCTTGATTTGCCGTACAAGTAAATAAATTCACTGTCTGAATATTAATTGTGTATACTTTGCCTAGGTTCTGTTCTGCAGCACATCTTAAAGCAAGCTTCTTAGCTTCTAATTAAACACATACTCATGCGGTATTATCTTCGCTAACAAGTGGAAATCTTGTTATTATCATTCTGTTTCCTGCATGCAGAGAATATTACTGTATAGTGCTTGTTATACAGAGTTGTAACAGATGTATAGAGATAGATTAAATAAATAGGTAATAAAAAGATAGATTCTGTGTAGATAGATAGATAGATAGATATTTGCTTTAAGAGACACCAGTATCACAAGAATACTTTAATCAATACTTCCCGTGTCACATGGAACTTCAGTGGAAAATATAATTATTTGTAAAACAGTTTATATAATGCATACCTAGTTTTTCTACATATTCTCTTCTTTTTTGAAAAATCATTGAATATATAACTCTTCTTATATTATAATATATTCTTCTGTTGCTGTTGACATTGTGAGCTGACAAAATGCTTAATGGACAGGTTAAGGTCATTAGGATTGAAAAATACTGCTCCTTTATCTTAGTATATGGACGTACCGTATATACTCGAGTATAAGCAGAGGTTTTCAGGCTTAAAAATAGCCTTAAAACCCGACCCGGCTTATACTCGGGTCACTGTAAATTTTTCCAAAATCTGCTGCTGCTTACTTTTCTCTATGTAACCAGGTACCGGTAAGTTAAATATGGATCCTGCTGGCACTCTGTGTCTCCACACTGCACTGATGTCCGTACTCGGCGGCTGTCTAACTTACTGCCCGGCGCCGAGTAGTGACGTCACTACTGGCGCCGAGGCAGTAAGTTAGACAGCCGCCGAGTACGGATGTCAGTGCAGCGTGCAGACAGCAGAGGGCCAGCAGGATCCAGAGATTTAACTTACCGGTACCTGGTTACATAGAGAGCAAGTAAGCAGCAGCAGATTTTGGAAAAACCTTACCTGATTTACCAACACATGTGAGTACCACCTCACTCCCTGAACTGGGGGGCTCTCTAAGGGGGAATGTTTTTGGGCCTTTCCTGGGGGGTTCTGTCCATAAAAAGCCTCATTCCTTGGACTAAAGGGGTTTGGAAACTACAACTCTCCAGCTACTAAGCATGCCAAGGAATGAGGCCAAGGAAAAGAGTGCCAAGGAATAGGCTTTTTTATGGACAGCAGAGTTCCCATAATTTCAACCCTCCCCAAATCACTTTAAACCCAACACCATGTTCCATATCCATTGAAAAGTTGTTTAGTTCGATGGCTATATTTTAAAAACCCACCTTTCTTCATGAAGGTAATGTATAGAGCTTATATTTTATTGTGTGTTATATATTGTGGGGGGGTTAAAGATTCTGCTTGATCCTTAAAGGGTATCTGTGGTCTCCATATAAGTGTCCTCAAAATAAGGACCATAAAAGGGCTCTTATATATCTTTCTAGTCTCTATGACAGACATGTATCAAAAGTGTATCATAACCCCACCACCAATATAGTTGATATTTTTTAAGCTAGGTAAAGAACTTGCAATCATTCGTAGTGCTTTCTCTGCCTATGGACATTTAGGAAGAGAATATACCTTTCAGGCTTGACACTAGGCAAAATAATTGTTTTGGGGGGAAACAATGCAGCTAAAATGCTCTGTCCCAACAGAAAAAACAAACATACTGAGGTCCAATGCGGGAGCGTTTCACGTGTGCTCCTATGTTGTGTATCCGGTGTCCCAGCATGCAGTTCTCTCCCTCCGTGTGAGATCACCACACACGTACAAAACTGGGAAGACAGAGGTTGATCGCTTGTTGGGATAACAGGGAAGTATCATATAAACTTAGTTGGAATTCAAAAAACTGCATTGCAAAATAACACCAGTGTGCTTAATAGCACAAAGGGAAGAGACAAGATACCATTGGTCTCTTGTCCCAACAGAAGGATACAAGTGGGCATGCTCAAGCCAACGGCAAGGGGTGGTGATGTTACAGCTCACAGTGTAAGCAGGAAGACCCCTCTTAAACTGCTGTTAGTTTGTATAGGTTGCAGTTAGAAGTATGATCCTGGGTCATTTTAAGGGTAGGAGTGTGTTCTTTTTAATAGTGAACACTGGTTTTGGAGAACACATTTTCTACTGCTTCAGTAGATTGAGTGATATCACCTGCACCCTCTGATCTTCTCAGATTTTGTTTAAAAAAAAAAAACAAAAACAACAACAACAACAAACTGTGCACTATTAAATCTCGTTCTTTGTATGGGAGACAGGATCTGATGTTACCTGATCGGTGCCTAAATGTGATGGCTGTCAGCTTTTTGGTTAAGGTCTTCTGCCTTAGGGGCATATTATAAGGTTCGTTAAACTTTTCACCTTCTTTAACGCAGCTTTTCGCCTAATTATGGACTTTTCGCTATTTATAAAGAAGTGATAACCAGTGGCAAAAGGTCATTACCGCTAAATTTCGCTTTCACCATACATCTCTGCGGTAACCGCTCAAGCATATTTATAAAATGGCGAAAAGTGTATTTTTGAGTTAAAGGGCATGTCCACCCCACTACTGGCCCCATTGTGTAGTGTAGTTTAATCCTTACCTCACATCCCAGCTCCATATGGTCCCCCCCAGTCCCAAAAACTGCCCACCAGGAGGATAGCAGAGTCCATATAGGACTCTGCCTCCTATTGGCCTCGGGAGAAGTTTGGCATGGTACTGCAGCCCTTCTCCCCCTCCCCCCTCTCCCTCCCGATTAGGAATCCCTCCCCTAGTGTAAAAATCTTTTTACATAACATTCCGCTGTCCCAGCCCCAACCGCATATTTGTATTATCAGAAAAATGCCCAAAACATTACTTACCTTCCTCTTTCCTCCGCCGCACTAAACTCCGCGGCAGCCGCGTCCGTGATTGGCTGCCGCTCAGCCAATCACAGACGCGACTGCCGGTCCCGCCCTCATTTTCTCGCAAGCAGAGGGCCTGGCAGCGCGGCGGAGGAAAGAGGTAAGGTAAGTAATGTTTTGGCCATTTTCTGATAATACAAATATAGCGGTTGGGGCAGGGGGACAGGGGGATGTTATGTAAAAAACATACTAATAAGTACCTAGGGGGGTTTTAGACTATTTTCCATCATTTACTGTAATACACTCTGCGATTTGCGCTAACATTTGTTGTTAGGGAAAAAAATAGCACCATTTTTAACAATAAGAACTTTTATTGGAATCTCCCTGTTGGTTGTTTTTTTTGCAGCCAAAAAGATTAAATAGTGTAAAATTCAAAAGGCAAAATTTCTAATCAGACACATTTTGTAGTATGCTTATTTTCAGCAAACTGCAGCTAATTATTCAAACCAGTTCCATTTAATATGGGAACATACCATAATGCTGTGTAGAAATAGTCATGTTAATGGAACATTCCAGTAAGTAATGATGTTTGGTTCGAAAATTCTGGAACACTGCAAAAAAATGCAACAAAAGGGGAAAAGGGGCAAAGGGCGAAAATTCACCTATTTATAAATAGCTTTAATTAAAAAAGTGACAAAAATAGCTCTGAAATTACACTAGAGATCAATCTCTCTTTTCGCAGTGTACCACACTTAACGCAATGAATAAGGCAAAACTATCGCACACATCGCCTCAGCAACACTTTTCCGCAAAGGTGAAAGCAGCGGTTTATAAATAAGGTGACAATAGAGTTATTTGTCATTGCGATGTCCTGCGATAGCGAAAAATGCAATCGTTATAAAAATATGCCCTTTAATCTTTCTTTAATCTGTGTGCACTAGAAGATATGAAGTGTTCGCATACACTATAGACTTCCACCAAAACAAAGAGATGGATTATTATAGTAACTGACCCCTAGTACTACACAGTTAAGTCAAAAACAACCAACAGGACTCAGCAAAGGGAGAGGTGAGATAAAAACCAGTGTATTGTAATCAGCACCTGTCCCACACATCTGGATCTTTAGATTGCAAAAACAGTAAAATATCAATCTGCTTTGCTAAAGGTTTACACAGGCGAACAAGGCAAAAGAAGTTTTCCAGACTGTATATAGATATAGAATGAGAAGTTTTTCGGTACAGGGCTACATGCTGCTCAAATCTAGAAGTCATTTTAAAAGTTAAACAAAAAAAAGTAACTAACTTGATTTTGACACTGTTACCTTTAATGATGGTAAAGCTGTGGGAAGGTCTAATGGCATGAAAGAATAATTGGTATATTGTAAGTCTTGCACTGAAGAAAGTAACAAATTATTTGGGAAATATATAAGAAAATGGTGTCTTGTGTAGACAAAGGGCTTCACAAATGTTACGTTGGAGGTTTGTTTGGTAGTAAACTGGGTAACTTAGTGTGCCTACCATACCCTAAACAATATTATTAGGTTTTAAAGATATTTAAAGTATTATTAGGTGTTAAGTCATTTTAAGTATTAGTGTGTGCACGAAAAGGTGTGTGTTTTGTATGTAAGGTGGTATGAAGAGGTATGTGTTTTGGCATTCTAATGCTTGTAGAGTGATTCTTTTATGTGGGTTGGGGGACCCCATCTGAAATCTTGCTATGGGGTCCTAGAATTTCTAGAAATGCATCTGTACTTATCTTTTCTGTTTCTCATCATAGACATTACCCCAACCATCCTGGTTGGCTAAGACAGACCTGATTTGAAGGGGCAGTAGCTCGGGATTCAAGGGCATGGCTGGAGTGTCCGAGGCTCCTTGTGCTGGAGGGTATTTAATGATGGTGATATGGGATATCTTATGGGATATCTAGTTTTTTACTATACGTTGGTATGCAGCAGCAGATGTGGTATACTTGGACTTTGCTAAGGCTTTTTATACAGTCCCCTATAGTGACTTATGAAATTGGTTGATAGATTTGATGCAAATAGTAGTTGTTAATGGTACTCATCAATATGGACTAAAGTTCTAAGTGCGGTGCCACAGGGTTCTGTGTTGGGGCACTTTTTTTATTATCTGTTTTTAATTATTTGGAAGTAGGCATTGTCCGCAAGTGTCTATGTTTGCGGACAACACAAAAGTTGTCAATTTGAGAATAAATGTTGATAAATGTAAGGTGATGCATTTCGGGCTAAAGAATCCTTGTGCTGCTTATACTATAATGGCTCTGTGTTAAGTGAATCTCTGTTGGGAAAGGATTTGGAGTTTTGGATAACAAATTTACATGTAGAAGCAGGGCCAGGCAGCAACAGCTAGAGACAGCAGGATATTGTCTTTAATTGATTCAACTGAGAAAAAATATACTTCCTCTTTGCAAAGCAATGGTAAGGCCTCATTTGGATTATGACGTGCAGTTTTGGATCCTGTGTACAAAAAGGACAACTTGGAAATGGAAAGTGTTCAAAGAAGGGCGACAAATTATAAGGGGACTGGGGAGCTTGAATAGAAGACAGATTAGATAAGTTACAATTATGCATAGAGAGAGCAATACAAATAAAAGTTTCTCTGCAGCCCCCTAATTTGAAACGCCTACTGGTAACAGTTCCCTGGGCAAAAACAACCATAAACTTCCCCCTGCCAACAACCTAGGTGTGGAAACCTGCCCAATGTAATACTGCCCTAAATCAGTTGAAATAGAACAGGGAAAGACTGGCACAAACAGGAGAGGACTCAAACAAGGGAAGTGGTTGTACAATAGAGACTGTGACAATGGAGCTGGATACTGGAACAATAGTGACTGTGAAAATGAAGCTGGATACTGGAACAATGGAGACTGTGACAAAAAGCTGGATACTGGAACAATGGAGACTGTGACAATGGAGTGGATACTGGAAACAATGGAGACTGTGACAATGAAGCTGGAAACATGGAACAATGGAGACTGTGACAATGAAGCTGGTACTGGAAACAATGAGACTGTGATAATGAAAGCTGATACTGGAACAATGGTAAAGACTGCTGACAAGCAATACAGAACACTAGAAACCCTAGACGCCAAAACAACTGACAAGGGGCATCTAGGGAGAGAGGAGGAGCTATTTCAAGCTTCACGGCGGCCAGCGCACATGCGGGGTGACGTATGACAGTGCTCGCGCAAGATGCGCAGTGTCAGAGTCACTGGGAAAGGAGAGCCGCCTAAAAGATCGTCACTGGAGAGATGCACAGGTAAGTACCTACAGTACCCCTCCTCCCACGGGGGGCCACAGGACCAATACATCCAAGTTTGAAAGGATGATTTCTTATGGAAAGTTTGATTAAACGCAGTGCATGAATGTCAATAAGTTTAATCCAGGAGCGTTTCTTTGGACCAAAGCCTTTCCAATGGACACAGGTATTGTAAAGAGTTCCTGGAATATCGAGAATTTCCTGAATTTCAAAACTCTTGCTGACCCTCAACTAGAATTGGAGCTGGAGACAGATTAGAACGGAAAATGGTTGACATAAAATGGTTTGAGTAAGGATACATGGAAGACATTGAGATCTTCATAGTAGGTGGTAAATCAAGACGGAAGGCAGTAGGACTAATTACTCAGAGATGGAAAAGGGTCCAATAAACGTGGGACCTAGTTTAGGGGTTGGAAGTGAAGATGAATATTTCATGAGGATAGCCAAACTTTATCTCCAATAGAATATGAGGAGCAGGCCTTCGTCTTTTGTTGCAGCTTTTCGAATCAGGGAGGATTTCAAAAGATTGTTCCTTGTAGAATCCAGATAGCAGAAATTGGCAAGATATCATCAGCGCCTGGACTATCGGAAAAAGAATATCTTGAGGAAAAACAATTGGATTTGGCCCAGATTGCAAAAAATAGGACAAGTCCGGAGGAGCTGTGGGGAATATTATATGCAAATTCGCCCAAGGTAACCGGTCGGACCAATCATTTGAGAAATGGAAATATGACCCGAGGAATTGTTCAAGAGACTGATTAATCCAGCAGCACCATTAGATTGTGGATGATATGCAGAGGGGAAAATTGAAGTTTAATGTTAGGATTACATAAGGTTCTCCAGAATATGGAATGACTTGTGGTTCCTCTGTCGGAGACAATTTCTGCAGGTAACCCATGAAGCGGAAAATATGAGAGATAAATAACCGAGAAAGTCCGGGCTGAGGGAGGGTAACTTGGGTAGAGGAACAAAATGAGCCTTTTGCAAACTAAAATGATCAATAGTCAGAGGGGAGAAGCCAGGCCAGGGCTCCACCTTCCAATAGAGCGACAATATAACCCACTTTTGCTCGATCTGAGGCAAAATGGAAGGGTTGCAGTTCAAATTGATCTAGCATTGTTAAGGAACCCCTACAGCCTTGGGATTCCATCATAGCAGAGAAGGAGAGGTAATTCGGGGTCATGGCCAACTTGAGCTGCAGGAGCAGGAGGGGGAAGAGAAGTGATGTATCAACAAGTGATAAATGTGAAGCCAAAGAATCCATAAATTGTGTCATACAATTCTGTTGGTGTTCAAAAATGTCCTACGGGTGGATAAGGCCATGGAGAGTTTTTGATAATCGTACATTACTCCCTCAGGGGATCATGGCCACTTGTACTGTAATACTGCCCTAACTCAGTTGGAATAGAGTACAGGGAAGACTCCACGTTTAGTCAGATGAAGGAGGAAGCAGTAGGAAACAACACAGGAGCTGAGCAGGCTCTGTAACAGGAAGTAGGTTGTACAAGGAGCGATGCTTGGAAACATGGAGAGACTGTGACAATGGAGCTGGTACTGGAACATGGGAGACAAATGAAGTGGTTACTGGAACAATGGAGACTGTGACATGAAGCTGGTTACTGGAACAATGGAGACTGTGACAATGGGAGCTGGATACTGGAACAATGGAGACTGTGACAATGAAGCTGGATATTGGAACAATGGAGACTGTGACAATGAAGCTGGTTACTGGAACATGGAGACTGACAATGAGAGGCTGGATATGCGAACAAGGAGACTGTGACAATGAAGCTGGTACTGGAACATTGGAGACTGTGACAATTGAACTGGATGAGGAAACAATGGAGACTGGACAATGAGTGGATACTGGAACAATGGGGACTGTGGACAATGAAGTGGTACTGGAACAATGGAGACGGACAATGAAGCGGTTATGGAACAAGGGTGAAGACTGCTGACAGCAATACAGAACACTAGAAACCTAGACGCCAAAAACAACTGACAAGCGGGCGTCTAGGAAGAGAGGAGGAGCTATTCAAGCTTCGCGCAGCCGGCGCACCTGCGTGGTGACTACCAGGGGTTTCTATATTCAACATCATGCACGGATTAACGGATGCCTGGGCTGAGCACTTTTGTAAAGAGAAGACAGTATAAAAGACCTCACTTCACCATTCTTATGGGCAATTTTCACAATCAAAAAACGCGGAAGGAGAGGGATCAAATTCATTCAGAGATGTAATTCTGAACAGGTGGACCAAATAAGGACTGAGTTTTATGGCCGAATATAACTAATTCAACATCACCACCCGACTAAACCCCACACACAGGACACAGTCTTATACTGTTTTTACATTCAAAGGCATTGTTCTCACCTTATACACCATCTACTTGTGCCCCTTCACACCTCCAACTGCCCCCCCTTTAGTCTGTATCTGTACCTGGTCATCTGTTCAACTATCACTGGTGTTTGATGTTACTGTCCCAATGTGTATTAAAGTTTGTTATTTTCAGGTTCTTTTGTAACATCCAACCTGATAAAGAGGGCTTAGGCTCCCAAAGCTTGCTTGTTTTCTAGTTCAATAAAAGGTATCACAGCTCTACTTTTATTCTTACTTATGGCTAACATGGTTCAATTATTCCTTGCAAACACTTTTATCATGTGGTGCTGATTAACAAAAAATTATCCTTGTATATATACTATTTATTTATAGAATGTGCAGGTGCAGGTTCACACCATCATACGCAAATGTATTTGTTTCAGAAATTTGAAAAAAAAAAAAGCATATACTAGACAATGTTGTATATGTTCCAAAGATCTACGTACATGAGATTGGTGGATAAAGTGTTCATTTGTGGTCAGGGAACATCAAACATGCATGGCACAATGATTTAAAGTTACTATACAAAAAATGTCATGATACACAAAGAAGTTTCTAACCTTCAACTGACCATTATTAAAGCCACTGATGATTATGTATGCGCTTGCATATTTTTCCTTTAGGCCTGTGTCAGACCAACTGATAACGGTCCTGCATATTAGTTTGTTGTGTGTAAAAAGAAAAAAAAATACTTTCATATATTACACATTTTTAACAATTTTTTAAAGATTAGTTTTACTTTTATGGGCTAGTACCACCAATGGTTAAATGCATAGTTTATTAGCATGGTGGCTCGGTGGTTAGCACTGATGCATTGCAGCGATGAAGTCCTGAGTTCGATTCCACCCTTAGAAACATCTGCAAGGAATTTGTATGTTCTCCCGTGCTTGCGGGGGTTTCCTCCGGGCACTCGGTTTCCCCCACATCATAAAGACATACTGATAGGTTGTATGTGTCAAAATAAATTTGCTTAGATTGTAAGCTCTTCGGGGCAGGGCCTGAGTGTATGTATACATGTAATGTAAAGCGCTACGGAAGATGTTGGCACTATTAAATCTGTAATAATAAATGTGTCCATGTGTTTAAAATACATTTATTGCTCTTTTTTATTGTTGTTCTGCAAGATGTGTTATTATTTAAGGCTGTGTACACACGGACTAACCCTGTCCTATAGCTACAGATGGACTAGTGTTGAAATTAAAGCAGTACTGATGATACTGCAACCAATCAATGTGGCCTATTGAAGACCATGTGATCATAAAAAATTGCTGCTTAAGGACAACCCATAAAATATAATCTGCCTCCTCCGTGTTTCTTTACTAACCTTAGGCCTTTTCCAAGTGTAATCTTAATAAAATTTCAGAATAGCCATATGGCTCCCATTACAAAATGTCAAGCTGTAATATGCTGTAGTGAGGTAAAGCTAAGTGGGCAGTTTAGAAGATACAATAATGGTAGTTACACGTGCATGTCTGTGAGCAGGCCATCCAGTTCTATTGGAGAATAGAAATGTTCTTCTTAATTAGAAGAGTAGCCATGAGAGAAAAGGATTACCTGAGATTATAGGCAAAGATTAACCAACGTTAAGCACCTTTACTACGTTCCAAAGACCAAAAAAAAATAAAACCTCACTGGTATGGGGGTTTATTTAAAGGCAGAACTAACTAAAGGTTCAAGGCAATCAACAGTCAGAACATAAAAAGGTTGGCCCCCCCATACGTTGTAACAAGTCCGGTGTTTATACTTTCTGGCTTACTGGCTATTTTATGGTTATTGGCATTAAAATGACACCAGATAGAAAATAAACTGTATATTCAATGTTGATTTGCTAGCTATAGCATGACCAGTGCAGTTAAGTCTCTATAGACACAGGATGGAAACCCCAAGAATAGGTATATTTAACAGGGAAACAAGAGCATTATGTGGAACTGCGGTTGCTATTAAAACAGTTCTTCTTTTCTTCTCAATTGTTATGTAGAATGTGTACCGACAGGTTATCCAGGAGCCCTCCTGGCAAGCAAAACACAGGCAACTGTCAGTTTTTAAAACAAGCAGGTGTGTAAATTGCACAGGTTTAGGCTCGCTTTATATCAGATAGCCTTGGGAAAGGATGCAAAGGATGTAGGTAGAGGCAACCACTAGGTTGTTAAACAGTGTTTTAAATGTACTTGACAAGATAAGTAAAAGCATGTTTACAAATTAACTGCCTATACACACTTCTCTCCGTAACACACAATTCCGTAATAATAAAAGGAAAAGAATGGATAAATACAGACACCAAAACACACAATTAAACACATTGCCTTTTTTAGTGAGGGTTTGCATTTGGTATGTAAAAATTGTATTCAGTCGCGACTTTGTGGGGCAGCACAGATGTTTGCAAAAGACATCGCACAGCCTTGTCCAAGTGAGTTAGATATAGTAGTTTGCACCAGTTTTTGGCAACATTTTAAGGAAGTTTGGTAGCCAATTCAACAAGGAGGTGCAACGAATCGCAAACAGGAATTACCAAAGACCTAAAGCAGCACATGGTATATCTCCTAGTGTTATTGGTGTTTTTTTTAAAAGATCTCCTTTTGATTATCTATCAGGTAAAAAATGGTGCTAATTTGGCCCCAATCAATCAGATTTATTTAACACTTTGAAAGCCAAAATCTGTTGTTGGTTGGGGCAAAATTAGCACATTTTTAACGATAAGACTTTTATTGAATCTCCCTAAAAATGTACAGTATTATCACCGTGAACGTTTAAAACACGTTTCACCCGAGGGCTCTGGGTCTTTGTACTGCATATAATTATTTGTAATTTAGAGGACCTAAGAGAGGCAAGATAATGCAGGGGTTTATTCAATACAGTTCTATCTGTTAAAAGGTGCTAATTAACGTGACCCAACCAATCAGATTCTTATTTACACATTTGCATGAAGCTAACAATTGATTGGTGTGGCGGCAAATTATATTTAGCCACCTTTAACGTAGAACTAAGAAATTTGTAGTGACATAACCCTGTATATATTTCTATTGTATATATTCTGTACTCTCATACAGAACTCATATATTACCTACATATACATTTCTGCAATATTCATACATTAGTAGAAATATTACACCTTCAATAATTGCTTGGAAAAAATTATGAACCACGTCTAAAGACACCATGAATCAGTTGTTGCAGATGGACTGTGATCTAACAGGTAACAGTTCTTTATTACCCCTGGAAGAATGTTCCCCTGATTGGTTGGGGCAAAATTAGCACCATTTTTAACAATTAGAACTTTTATTGAATCTTCCAGACAATTCTTTAACATACTCATTAAATTTTTATTTACATTTGTTAGTAAATTTGTTAGTATATGTAATTAGATAAGAATTATCCGTGTTGGAACTCAGTAGCTGATTCTCACTGTAGTGTCCACAGAATCCTTATTGTGTCTCCAAGAATAACCATTCATATACAGTAGACTGTCCAGCTGGTAAACAATCATAACCTTTAACAAATGGCTCCTAGATAAAACCATAAGGGCCAATCAATATGGACATGAAGTTTAACAACTGCCTATAATTTCAGAAGGGTCCATTTATTTCTGAGGCAAATTACCGTATATACTCGAGTATAAGCCGACTCGAGTATAAGCCGAGGTACCCATTTTTGCCTCCAAAATCAGAAAACCATGATTGACTCGAGTATAAGCCGAGG
>JAACNH010004900.1:0-22332 GCA_019447015.1 Hymenochirus boettgeri | reverse complement strand
CCTAGGGGCGTAAGGACACAAGGCGTAAAAGCACGAAGGCCCGCACCGGGGGGAAGAGGCCGGCCCGAACCCCGCCCGGCACGACGGACGGCAAAGCGGGCGGCGCAGCCGCACGGGGGCCACCGGGGGCGACGGGCAGGGAACAGGCCCCGCGGGCACCAATTGGGGAAGACACGCCCCTTGGCCAGACCGATCTCCTACTGGCTGCAATCGCGATCTGTCACCTGAAGCAGGAAGAGCGAGGAATGGAGCGATCGCCAAAGCAGATTTGCAGTAGTAGTGCAGGAGTTAGGGAAAGTACCCAGGGTGGGGACTTAGCAATTTTAGGTCCTCACCCTTGGTACTATGCTGCCATGGAGCGGGATGAGGTGAAACAATTGTCCTTTAAGATCTTGTATATTTTTTACTCATTTTAATATACATTCCTCGCTATCTTCTATGCTAGCCCATCCCCTCCTCTTACTACCACCACTGCCCATCTACACCCTGCTACCCACTGTACATCCCCCCAGTAAGATTGACAGTACCCTTCCTCTATACCTAGTTTAAAACACAAAAAGCTGCACCACCTTCAGTGAGGTGCAACCCTTCTTACTAAAACCCTGAAGCCGACAGAAAACTGTTACCATTCTCTAAAAACAAAAAAACCTTGTCCATACACACCTCTTAGCCACGCATTTATACTCCTATGCTCCCACTATTTCCCTAGCATAGCAATGGCTGTGGTAGTATTCCCAAAAATGCGTGCGTAGGTCTCTTGCCTTAACCTCCCCTAGCTCTCGAAGTCATTTACAGGACCTTTCTTCCTCTCTAACTTGGTCATTGCACCACTGAGAACTGAGACTGCCGGACCACTCTCAGCTCCACCCAATAATCTTTCCACCTGATCCACCATATTCGAACCCTAGCACCAGGTAGGCACACTGTTCGGCCTGCTCAATACTTCATACTTCAGAGCTGACCTCCTCCAATTCATCACCTAAGATGGCAAATCTGTTGAGATAGACACATGGGAAAAAGAAGCCGTACTCTTCAGCCCCCACTTTCCCATGAACCATACGGAACGACCTACCCACTTTCTTGCGCCATGTCTGCCCCTCTCTATAATGGATCCAGACAGCTGCCTGCTGTCCCCCAGCTTTGAAGTGCTGCAATGCTGCAAATGGTCACTTTAGATTCTTCACCTCAGATTCCGAAACTGGCAACCTAATTGCACTCTGATACAGACATAGATCCCCTGGAAGACTGCTCCCAGCTACTATACACGTGCTGTAGTACAGCCATACCCTTTATATAAGGGCAGAATGTACATACAATCTAATAATAGTTAATCTTCCCACTCTCAGAACAATATGTAAAACCGTAATAGTCCATGACCCAATTGTATAAGCTCTTATAATAGGACAATTGGTGCACAGTAACCCCCACACAACATCAGAATATTCCAATGCATTTCCTCTACACGCTTCACATTTTTTAATTCTAAATTCAATGAAATTTTTTCATGAATAGAATTTATTTTTATTGATTTGTCAATAGCCATTGATTCATAGATCTATTTTAATCAGCATCAAATCAAATAAGGCGTAAAAATGACAATTCTTGGCAGATCATATGTAACTAGATATAAATCTAGGAACGAGATCTACATGACCTTGTATCTCATCCATTCATTGTAAAGATATTTGTGTAACCCCCATCCATTTATTCTGATGTGTAACAATGACTACAAAGACACCTGTTAAAATAATAATAGTCTCATAATAATGTGCAGGTGATTTGTATTCTGATTAGACCATTTCTGAATTATAATTGATTATTACGTATTTTTGCCATCTTTCAATTTTTCTACTTCTATCTGAATTAAGATGAAGAAAATAATATACAAACACGAATACACCAGGCAGGGCTGGTATAGGCAGAATGAATAGTTTGTCTGACAGCTGCAATATTTCCACTACAGAAACCTCTATGCACACTCAACATACCCAACATTGCATTTCTATCAAATCATTTAAAGGGTATGTAAACTGAAAAAATAACTTTGCCACATCTTAATCTATAAATTAACATGTAAGCAGCACTTTCTCTGAGGTGTGTGTGTTGCTGCATGCCTCAATCCAGACTTGTTTACCAGAGCCCCCCCTCCCTCCCTGACTAATCTGTAGGGGCAGCATGCTCAGTAATCACTATGAAGCAGCACTGGTAGAGGAAAAATTCCACCATTCAATTGTACATATCAACTGTCAAAACTGCACACAGAAATTTTCATGATAATAAGGCCACTTGATTGACAGCTGAAATGTAAAGCTTCAAATTGATATCTAAAGAAATAGGGATAGATCACCAA
Source organism: Hymenochirus boettgeri (assembly GCA_019447015.1). Classification (NCBI taxonomy): domain Eukaryota; kingdom Metazoa; phylum Chordata; class Amphibia; order Anura; family Pipidae; genus Hymenochirus; species Hymenochirus boettgeri. The sequence continues at coordinate 19,982 of JAACNH010004900.1, read as the reverse complement.
AAAAAAATTTAAAAAAAATGGTACAGTGATAATTAGAGCACGGCCACACTGTGCTGCAAACGCAATTGTGTTCTGTTGCATTTGCGCGTGCAATTTCTCCATTTGAGATACAAATTCTCATGCAATTGTGCATTAAAATGGTGATCGCATGCAATTGTAGTGTTAGAAAAAACGCATGCACAATCGCAAAAAAAAAATCGCAATATTGTGGTCTAGCCCTTGCATTAGAAAGTAAATATTGTAGTCTCCAGTAATGGGCATTAATTATTTTTTTTTTTTTCAGTTACCCTTTAATACTTGCACTTTAACCATAAGCTGGGGATCTGGGATTTAGTGATACCTACACCTTACATTAATGCTGTCAGTTCTTCCTATACAGATAAATGTCCTACAGACACATTGCACCACAATAGGCCAGTCTGTCTATGCATTATAGCTATACGGGAGGGAGGACATTAAACCCCAACTTGCTGCCCTCTGCATATTCTCATCTGCCTTCTTTAGTCTGCACATTAGGCCACAAGGCCGAGCAGTGTAATTCAGCATTCTTTACTCATTATTACCATTAGGCCCTTGGGTTGAATGGGTTGATTGATGGCCAGTTATAGATACAGCAGAGAAATTCCAGACAAGAAATAATTAAATTTAAGACTAAATAAAATTTGACTGAAAAAAAACCCAGCATAAATCTGTACACAGTGTAAAAATATACGTTCATCTATGGAAGCAGAATTCTCGGAATTACAGTAAATAAAGTTCTCTTTCATTTTTATCCAGTGAACATTTTTTTTGGATTTGCCACTTTTCCAGCTGTTGCAAATCTCAACCTCTATTTGAGGATTAATAAGGAACTGCAGAGAGGTCGGTGCTCTCATTAACACCATATTCTGACCAGCTGTATCGAGTCAGGAACCAGATAAATACACAGTTTTAGAAAAAGTAGTTTTCAGTCTATCAGACAATTATACTTACAGTATCTTCCCCTTTATTACAACAAAAGTACCCGGAATTGAACTGCTAAAAGCGGGCCTACTTAGGCTGAGGCCCCACTACAACACACCAAATCACGCATGCAATGACAAGCTTTGTTGCGTTTGCGCATTCGTATTGTAATTTGATATTATAAAAATGCATGCGTTTGCGTAAAAATGGTGCATGCGCAAATGGCTGCGCATTGGAAATGCGGGAAATTTTGCATTCCCGCAATTTCCATTTTAACCAAAAACATGTACGCCAAAAAGGCGTTAGTGAGGCCTAGCCCTTAACGAAACTTTCCCCTGCTGGTCCGGACATCTTCCGCATCCAACATCAGTCTATGATCTGGCCTATTGGTCATGTCACTGACAGTCAGAGCAAATAAAAACTCTATGAGGGCACTAGTCTTTTAATCTGAGGCATAAAGTGAACCCAGAAGGTGCTCCATCCACATACAATTAAAATGAACATAAAGCAAACATTAGTGACAAAAACCGCACACCCCTTTAAATGTATAACTAATAAGAAACCTCCTTTATTTAAAATCATGGGAGTCAAAATTCATTATCATATGCATAAAAGGCAACAAAAAAACACTAATTAAAACACCCCAACCACATATCCCAGAGCCATTGTAATAATAATAGAAAGATATACAGTATAAATAGGAGAGGTGGCGGGGCACAATTACAATCTCAAATGTATATATGTTCAGCTCACCATAAAAATTCCCACTCCATACCCACGTTAACCACAATATAGCAAAAGGTAAGTAGCAGTGCTACAAAATACTATCACCCTAATAATTATTAGCACCAGGAAAAATGCACATAGTTATAAATAAGTCATATAGCAGGTATACGGGCTAGGCCACACTAGCGCATTTTTCGACACTTGCGCACGAGTTTTCACTAACGGAAATCGTGGGAACACAACTTTCTGCAAATTCAATATTTGCAAACACAGCTGTAACATTCTATGGCCCAGCACAGATGAGCAAATTCAGGTCAGACTCAGACATTTATCTGCATCTTAAAGGGTATGTCCCCCTTAATAAAAAAATTCTGTATTAGGCATCCCCTTCCCAACCAGTTTATCATTTAAGTTTAAAAAATGCAAGGAATCTTACTTAACGCTTACATTCAAGCGGCCATGGCCCTAATGATACTCCGAACGGAGTAAATTAGGGGCCAGACCGGCAGCTGTCTGTGATTGGCTGAGAGGCAGAAAATCACAGACACGACTGCCGCTATGCAGAGAGCTGAAGGAGCATGGTCTGTTATGTATGTTTTTTTTCAAAGGGCATGTCCATCCCCAAACTAAATTTAACTCACTAGGCCCCACTGGTAGTGTAATAAAATCCTTACCTTAAATCCTGCTGCCAATGGTTCTCCTTTAATGTCCCTGTAAAGTCCCAAAAACTGCCCACCAGGGGCCTGGCAGAGTCCATATAGGACTCTGCCTCCTGTCTCTCCTCCGGAGAATATTGTCATGCCCCATGCGCCGCTCCCCAGTGCATGCCAGAGCCCTCCAGGAGGACAGGGAAGGGGAAGGAATTTTCACATACAGGAAGGCTCCTACTCTTCACTTTTCTGGACTTTGAACAGGCACTGCAGGACACCATTTGGAGCAGAGATGTAAGGTAGGATTTTCTAACACTACAAAGTGGGGGCAGCAGTGGGTTACATTTTAGTTTTGGGGTGGACATGCCCTTAAAGGAAAAAGACACTGTGGGCACGGCCACACTGCAAACCCAATCAGCACGAATCGCATGCAATTTCATTATTCATTCAAGTATTGAAAAACGCATGCGATTGCATTTTCGGTGCGTTGCCTCGTTTTCAATGATATGAAAAATACAAGCTCAAACGCAAAAAAAGCGCAGCAGTGGGTCAGTCCCTCAAAAGCCTGAAATATTGGATATAATATACTAAAACAAAACTGGTATAATAGAGGGGTAAGGATGCCATTTATGTAAAAACAAAAATACCTGATAGAGGTGGGGGGTTCCAACACCAAATGTCTCCATTTATTATTTGACCTGGTTTAGTGCAGCTGTCGTTAAGGGTAGGTTGGGCCCCAATGTATTTAAAGGTCATCTATAGTGAAAAAAACACATTGCCCCTTTGCAAAGTTAATTCATGTACTCTGTGCTGCCTTATCCTATATCTGTCACTGACTCTGTTTAACCACGGTGTCAGATCTATGTGCAGCATTCCCCCCTTCTCCCTCCCCTCTGTACCTCCTCCATGTCTCACCTCCGGCTAACCACAAGCTTTTTATGTGCAGTAGGAGTTAAAAGTTCAACATCCTGAAAAACACACCCACGCACAGTGGCCAATAGAAAGTAAGCTGTCCTGGAGACACGGAAGAAGGAGAACGTACAGTTTACGATCTCTCACTTTGTGACCCATCATCAATCAGTGAAAGCTATTAAGAAGGGGGGTCAAGTGCAGCCTTATATCTACATCAAGCTACCTTTCTCCCCCTGCTAATGCTGTTATCTCTATGTTTATTACAGAGCAGGGAGGGGGGATCACGTCACAGGAATTTGATGACAGTTCCAAGTAGGAGTAGAGGAATGCAATCACGTATTCTTAACTGGTGTATCTCAGGACAGAGAGGGATCTGAAAAAAGTGAAGACACTCTGGGGGTTGTGGGGAATTATAGAACTCATGAAAGAAAGAAAAAAAAGTTCATTTTCCCACTATAGATGCCCTTTAATTCACAAAACAGTGACAATATGAATAATAGTTGCATTCCATTATCTCCACAAAAATAAATGTGACTGAAATAAGTAGTCATTATAGTCAGCTAACAGGGTCCAGGATTGCAGAATAACTGGTTCATGTTTAGTACGAAGGATTAACATGTGAAAAGGTAACATTTAATGTACGTAAACTGCTTTGGGCACCTCCCCACACGAGGGGCCAGGTGTCTTGGATGGGCCTATTTAAGCTCTACCAGCTATAACTACAAAACCGTTGCTCTTGGATGCCCCAGCCACACAACCCGGAACAACCCGGAACCCGGACTTGGATCCGACCCAGTCAAATGGCACGGTTGGGGTAGGGGAATATGCAAGTATCCAAAGAAACTTTATAGTCCAATGAAATTGGCACTCAAACAAAGTTAGTGCTCACTACCTCCTCTCCTATAAGGCATAAGCTTAACAAAGTATATATAGTGTAGTCTCTAGATAGTTAAACATGAAATGCTGATGTAAGATAAGGCAAGAACCACTTGGTCTGTCTCTAGGCAGCTAGAAAGGCACATTTCATTTTTTAAAGGCAATTATACTAATAAGGAGACTCCATTCTCCTTAAAAGAACCATGATGAGGACCTTAACTGCCATGTTTTACCCCTGGGTACAGTCTCTATCTCCTGATTCCCTTACCTTTACTTTCCCCAGTAACTCCCCCCTCTGACTGTCCATGACAAGTCCAATGTGAACACCACACTTGCAATCTTCCAATTGCCAGATGGAAATTATACTGGACCAACGAGGGACAGAAGAGAGGGGAGCGACAGAGGTATATTGTCCTTTAATTATTCCCTTATTGGTTGCTTGATTTATAAAGAGAAAAAAATGTTATTTCAAGTACAATTAGAGAACCCCCTAAACCCTGCAACTGCAATACTCCACCTGGTTAGTAATGCAGCGAAAGTTCAGAGAGGGTTTCTCTACATGTACATGGAATTCGTTCTTCGGGTTGTCCATCAAATGTTGATTGTGAACGAATCAATCAGAAGCAGGAATAAAGTATGGCTCATAGCAAGTGCACATAGTTAGATCAAAAATGGATTAAAATCCCCCCCCCCCCCCCAAAAAAAAAACCCCCAGACATTTTGCATGATGTTTTGGGGGGATCAATGCATATTAATAGACCTGGGACTGAAATGTGTAATGGCATTTGGTGGCTTTATACTGTATTTGTTGCAGTTGCTTTTCTATTGTGCAGCACTGAAATAAGGGAAATCCCATGGGGTTGAAATGTGTTTACTTTCCCAGTATTTGATTTAAGAGAACGGTATTGGCCGCACGGTTTTTGGATTCTGTATTGTTTGTTGTCTTTTCTCTCCTCTGCTCAGACACTTCAGGTTTCACAAGGTGATATATGAATTTATTTTCTTAGAGTCAATTGCAGTATATTTCTCAATAATTTCACACGTTTTTCTCAGGCTTCAAGCAGAGCAAGTGTTATACAGCTGGGCAGCTATTGAAGTCCTTGCCGGCAAATAGATTTAAACAGCAGTTCCAAGACATACAGTTTTTTCCCCATTTGATTAATCCCTGTGGTGGCAGGTCCACAGTTTTTCAGAGACTATGCACTGGGTTGTTTTTCTTTCCTAAACTCCTACAGCCTCATGTTTTTCATACAGTGAATGTTTAATCTTTATATTCCTGCAAACAAGGAATGTTGCAAGTTACTGGTATTGATACATAAAGTAGAGTTGATCCAGGAAATTTCCGATTGCCACTTGGGAGTCAGGAAGGAATTTTTTCCCCCTTCATAAATTTGGTGGGGTTTTTTTGCCTTCCTCTGGATCAACAGTTAGGCAGGAAATGAGAATTGCTAGATGGGTTGGACTGGATGGACGTAGTCTTTATTCAACCTCAAATACTATACTATACTATACTATATAGTTACATAGTCACATAGTATTTGACGTTGAATAAAGACTGTTCATCTAGTCCAACCATTTTAGCCTACCATGATCCCTACATTACAGAAAACAGTTGAAAACATTGATCCAGAGGAAGAAAAAAAACTCTAGAATTAAAGGGCAACTGTGGTAACTGAACAAGGTAAGGTTTAAAAGCCTGCAGTGTATCCCTTAAAATAAGTCCAGAATCACATTTCTGACTGCAGCCTGTGAGAAATTATATTGATGATACAGTTTAAACTTCCTGCTTACGTTATATTACCTGACCCCTAGCTCCTCCCCTCCATCCCAGGGGAAGAGCACGCTCAGTTATAATACCTGTGCTGGGAAATACAGAAAGCACCCACAGTGTCTTTAAATGATTACATGCTGGTGAAAACAGATATAGCCATATTATGCATGATGCTCAACTCAAACCGTATTTTTATCCATAAACCACCATACATTCATCTGTGTCAGTGGGGAGGTATTACTAATGTGGACAGCTGACAGTTATCTTACACACTTACACGTTATCCTTACACACTGGTAGTAACAGTGGAGTACATTATAATATAATCACGCTACATTATATATAATCACGCTATGTAGCTGGGTGACTATTATAAGAATATATTCCACTGCTGCTCCCATTCTAAAATAATGATGTATATATTATAAATATAAAAACTATATGAATTGGATATTATGTGCCTACTCTTCTGTTCACAATAATATTTATCAGCAGTGATTTCTTGGAATGGCAGAGAAACTCAAACTGTAACAGAAGTGAGACTGGATACCTAAAGTGATGTTATACTACTTGTATTCCTACTACTCCTTTTAAGGCACATATACACGTGCGATCGCGGGGGGCCCTTTCTGATCGAGATAGGCTGTATCTAGGGAAATAAATGAAATATGTTAAAAGATATTTGTATAATTCATGTGGGCAATAGACATTGAAAAGATTTTTAATCCTTTACTCCTCATTTAGGAGAGAAGTGACCCCGACATTTTTCGAGTCCATATGGAAACCGTTTGCCTATTTAAATAAATTGTTGGCCTCGCCCATACTCTACTGTACATAGATGAAAAAAATCGGAATATTTGTCCAACATGTTTTGGGCTAACAAAGTTCAATACTAAATCAGCATTGTGGACAGACCCCATAATATACTAATATACTTGTGCTTGATGCCCAAAAATATCCTCTCCACAAAGAATGCACAGATTAAAGGACAGATATGTTATATTTTACATATGTTTCAAGATCAAACGAAAGAATGAAATCCAAGTTCGCCGTTAGTTTAATATGTTCCAGTTTTCTATTATAGCCATATTATAAAAATTGTTTATGAAGATCATAAGATCTCAGATTTCCATTTTAAGCATAATATGAAACCTAAACACAACACATTTTCAGCATATGGACTGTACCGTTAGAGAACAGAATGTATGTTACCACAGAGTGATGTATATTAAAATACCGTTAGTATACATTGCATTCTTTATTGAAAGAGAAGTGCAGAATCTCTTTACCCTTTCCTTAATGTAACCCCAACAAAGAACTGTCTGCACAATTATGACTTCAGAAATGCAATTTCTACAGCAGCTGAGTAAAAGTTTAAGGGCGAGGCCACACTATATTGCGTAGCAGCGGACCGGAAACGCGCATGCAGGTACGCGTTTTTTTATACACTAGCTCTGCAAAGGCACAATGGTATCGAATGCACTCTTGATTAGCGGATTGCAGCACAAGGCGGAGGCAAGCGAGCCCACCTAGTGTGGCCAGACCAATTGGCCGACACTACTGTGTGCTTTTTAACAAGCAATCAGATAGCAATTGGATCACAGGTTAAAACGGTGCAGTGTAGATATAAAGTGCCATTTGTAAAATATAATATCTGTAATTTCTTTGTTTTATTATCACTGCACAAAGTGGTTAGAGCTGCTCCCAGAAGGTAGAGATAAGTCATACAGATATTACATTTTACAAATGGCATTATATTTCTCCTTTAAAGGACAAGTAAGCAAGACATCAATAACTGACAGTAAACACTAGTGGATGGTTAGTTTATATCCATGTTTGTTGTCTTGAAAGATATTAATAAGGAAACTAATTGACGTCCCAAAAACCAATATGTTGCACGGGACACTGACACACTAATACAGAGGGTTACGTAACATTATGTGCATAGGGAAAGGGCGAAGAAATGAACGCCAGATGATTTCTGCAGTGATGCAATCCTACAGTACAGTTTTCTCTACATTGTCAGTTGGGGACAAGACCAGGGAAAAGGTTAAAACATGTAACACATGAAAGCAAGAAAATGGGACTATGGAGAAAAGTTTAGAATTGACTATTTTCTACAACGTTGTCAGAATTTCCATCTTCTTGGGTAAATCCAGGAAACGTGTCAAGTTCAGTGTGTGCTTCCAGAGACCGTCAGCTCACACCAATATTCAGGAGATGGAAAATATTAGAAACAGCAGTTTCTGTGTCAGATGTTAAAAATGTTTTCTGCTAAAAGGGAAATACTCAACATTTCTAAACAGCATTTTCTTAGATTTATTGGCGATCAGACGTGTGATGGGGTAGACCCATTAGATCAGAAAATTGCCAAATTGGATTGGTTCGACTGCAGGATGAGTGGGTGTGCTACTTTGGAAACGAACTGATTGTTCCAGTAGTAATAACTTACATTTCTGAATGTTGGTGTTAGGTGCCCATACACTGGGCCGACATTACGTTCAATCCATCATGCGATTAGACATTTTCATTGAATGGACAAAACTGAACATTTTCCCGATCTTATTATGTGACAGATAAAATGTGACATTAGTCGTTTTTTTAAGTTCAACTAGTAAAATGATCGTAGTGTAGATGTATGTAGCCTCACAATAGATGACATTCGACATTGAATGTCAAACAAAATGTATAGTTCATCTACATACTTAAAGGGTATCTTTACATAAAAGTGTACCTTAGATACAGAAAGATCCACCTACTTTTTTCGGATTTTAAAACCACCCATCCTTGCAGTCTGCAGTAAGAAGGAAGGTGGCACCTAAGGTATGACGCCCAGGTAATACCATACGCCCATGGTGGGAAATCTGATCCCAATTCACCAGGTTTGGGGGTGTTTAACAATTCCTTAACTAAACACTGCAAGCCATGGGCTAATGCCATAAAAGAATGCATTTGCAGCAAGTCTGTTGTTTATGGTTATCAGCTATTCCATTGGTGTGCTGCAATGCTAAGTAAAATAAGGTCACTCTAGCACACTTTGTTGGGCAATTTCCATAAATCTATTTACCGTATGTATATTTTTTTGAATAATAATTATTGAACCATGGATGCAGTGGGGTATATTCAGGGCCCTACCTGAGGAGGGACAGGGCGTCCCGAAACGTTGTTCTGTTGCTTACTAAAATTTTGGATTCACCATTTCAGTGTGCTCCCCGATATCTTCTTGTGCTAATATTCAGGGCCCGGCGGCAGGTAGAGGGCCTGCAATCCCTCCAAAAGATGCGCATTCAGCTGTTTTTAAACAGCTGATTGAGTGTTAAATAAAGTAAGAAGCGCTAGCGATTAAAGGGCAAGTATTTTTAGTATTTAGTAGTATTAGTATTTAAGTAGTGTTATAATGCATTTCCTATTAGTTATTTAAAGGGGAAGGTAGAGGGAATTATAATGCATTTCCCAGTAGTGTCCCTTTTAAAGGGGAATGTAGGGGTTATAATGCATTTCCCAGTAGTGTCCCTATTTAAAGGGGAAGGTAAGAGGGATTATAAGGCATTTCCCAGTGTGTCCTATTAAAAGGGGAAGGTAAAGGGGAGTTATAATGCATTCCCAGTAGTGTCCCTAAAGGAGAAGGTAGACGGGTGTTATAATGCATTTCCAGCAGTTTCCCTATTTAAAGGAAAGGTAGGAGAATGTTAGAATGCATTTCCTAGAGTATTTAAAGGGGAAGGTAGAGGGAATTATAATGCATTTCCCAGTAGTGTCCCTATTTAAAGGGGAAGGTAGGAGGGAGTTAATAATCATTTCCCAGTAGTGTCCCTATTAAAGGGGAAGGTAGGAGGGAGTTATAATGCACTTCCCAGTAGTGTCCCTATTTAAGGGGAAGGTAGGGTTTATAATGCATTTCCTAGTAGTGTCCCATTTAAAGGGGAAGGTAGGGGTTATAATCATTTCCCAGTAGTGTCCCATTTAAGGGCAAGGTAAGAGGGAATTATAATCATTTCCCAGAGTGTCCCTATTAAAAGGGGAAGGTAAGGGAGTTATATGCATTCCCCAGTAGTGTCCCTATTTAAAGGAGAAGGTAGGCGGGTGTTATAATGCTTTCCTAGAAGTGCCCCTATTAAAGGGGACGGTAGGAGGGTGTTATAATGCATTTCCAAGCAGTTGTCCCTATTTAAAGGGGAAGGTAGGAGAGTGTTAGAATGCATTTCCAGTAGTTATTTAAAGGGAAGGTATGAGGGAATATAATGCATTTCCCAGTAGTGTCCCTATTTAAAGGGGAAGGTAGGGGGAGTTTATATGCATTTCCCAGTAGTGTCCCTATTTAAATGGGAAGGTAGAGGTTATAATGCATTTCCATTAGTGTCCCTATTTAAAGGGGAAGGTAGGGGTTATATATCATTTCCCAGTAGTGTCCCTACTTAAAGGGAAGGTAAGAGGGAATTATAATGCTTTCCCAGTAGTGTCCCTATTAAAGGGGAAGGTAAGAGGGAGTTATAATGCATTTCCCAGTAGCGTTCCTATTTAAAGGAGAAGGTAGGTGGGTGTTATAATGCATTTCCTAGCAGTGTCCTTATTTAAAGGGGAAGGTAGGAGAGTGTTAGAATGCATTCCCTAGTAGTTATTTAAAGGGGAAGGTATGAGGGAATTATAATGCATTTCCCAGTAGTGTCCCTATTTAAAGGGGAAGGTAGGAGGGAGTTATAATGCATTTCCCAATAGTGTCCCTATTTAAAGGGGAAGGTAGGAGTTATAATGCATTTCCTAGTAGTGTCCCTATTTAAAGGGGAAGGTAGGGGTTATAATGCATTTCCCAGTAGTGTCCCTATTTAAAGGGCAAGGTAAGAGGGAATTATAATGCATTTCCCAGTAGTGTCCCTATTAAAAGGGGAAGGTAAGGGAGTTATAATGCATTCCCCAGTAGTGTCCCTATTTAAAGGAGAAGGTAGGCGGGTGTTATAATGCATTTCCTAGAAGTGCCCCTATTTAAAGGGGACGGTAGGAGGTGTTATATGCATTTCCAAGCAGTGTCCCTATTTAAAGGGGAAGGTAGGAGAGTGTTAGAATGCATTTCCTAGTAGTTATTTAAAGGGGAAGGTATGAGGGAATTATAATGCATTTCCCAGTAGTGTCCCTATTTAAAGGGGAAGGTAGAGGTTATAATGCATTTCCCAGTAGTGTCCCTATTAAAGGGAAGGTAGGGGTTATAATGCATTTCCCAGTAGTGTCCCTACTTAAAGGGGAAGGTAAGAGGAATTATAATGCATTTCCCAGTAGTGTCCATTAAAGGAGAAGGTAGGCGGGTGTTATAATGCATTTCTTAGCAGTGTCCTTATTTAAAGGGGAAGGTAGGAGAGTGTTAGAATGCATTCCCTAGTAGTTATTTAAAGGAAGGTATGAGGAATTAATGCATTTCCCAGTAGTGTCCCTATTAAAGGGGAAGGTAGGAGGAGTTATAATGCATTTCCCAATAGTGTCCCATTTAAGGGGAAGGTAGGAGTTATAATGCATTTCCTAGTAGTGTCCCTATTTAAAGGGGAAGGTAGGAGGGTGTTATAATGCATTTCCCAGTAGTGTCCCTATTTAAAGGGGAAGGTAAGAGTGTTATAATGCATTTCCTATTATGATTTAAAGGGGAAGGTAAAAGGAATTATAATGCATTTCCCAGTAGTGTCCCTATTTAAAGGAAGGTAGGAGGTGTAACAATGCATTTCCTAGTAGTTATTTAAAGGGAAGTAAGGGGATTATAATGCATTTCCCAGTAGTGTCCCATTTAAAGGGGAAGGTAGGGGTTATAATGCATTTCCCAGTGTGTCCCTATTTATAGGGGAAGGTAGGGGTTATAATGCATTTCCCAGTAGTGTCCCTATTTAATGGGAAGGTAGAGGAAATTATAATGCATTTCCCAGTAGTGTCCCTATTAAAAGGGGAGTAAGAGGGGATAATAATGCATTTCCCAGTAGTGTCCCTATTTAAAGAAGAAGGTAGGCGGGTGTTTAGAATGCCTTTCCTAGTGTTATTTAAAGGGGAAGGTATGAGGGAATTTTAATGCATTTCCCAGTTAGGCCTCCTACCTTCCCCTTTAAATAGGGACACTACTGGGAAATGCATTAAAATTCCCTCATACCTTCCCCTTTAAATAACTACTAGGAAAGGCATTCTAACACCCGCCTACCTTCTTCTTTAAATAGGGACACTACTGGGAAATGCATTATTATCCCCTCTTACTTTCCCCTTTTAATAGGGACACTACTGGGAAATGCATTATAATTCCCTCTTACCTTCCCATTTAAATAGGGACACTACTGGGAAATGCATTATAACCCCTACCTTCCACCTTCCCTATAAATAGGGACACCTACTGGGAATGCATTATAACCCCTACCTTCCCCTTTAAATGGGACACTACTGGAAATGCATTAAATCCCTTACCTTCCCCTTTAAATAACTACTAGAAATGCATTTTACAACCCTCCTACCTTCCCCTTTAAATAGGGACACTACTGGGAAATGCATTATAATTCCCTTTTACCTTCCCCTTTAATAACTAATAGGAAATGCATTATACACCTTCCTACCTTTAATAGGGACACTACTGGGAAATGCATTATAATTCCCTCTTACCTTGCCCTTTAAATAGGGACACTACTGGGAAATGCATTATAACCCCTACCTTCCCCTTGCAGTAGAAACACAATATCCAATATTCAGAGACCCTGTGAATAACAACTAATATAGTAAGACAGTTAATCAAGGAGAAAAGGCATTGTGGATATTACAAGACCTCCTTCCATTTAAAAAAAAAATGCCCCTACACGGAAAGGACAGAGAAAGCTTCCAATACCATCACACAAGGGATGTTCTTTATGTTCTGACAGCTAACCCAGGAATACAAGGTTGCTGCTAAAAGCTGGCTGAACAGTGATGTAACAGCCCCGTGCACTGACTCGCTAATGATGCCTGTGTTTTCAAACAACTATCAACATGATAAAAGGTGCACTGGGCCATCCTGTTTCAGAAAATAAAACCTTAACATTTCTTTACTAATCAGAAAGGTTCGTCTACCAAATACAAAAGGGAGGAAAGAATCGCATTTTCACAAGAACAGACGGTATCTGCCCCTTTCTACAGAGTCTTTAGCTGCGCCGTCTGTTTAAAATGAACTGGACAAAAAGCATTTCATCGGGTACCCCAAGTGAACGTTACTTCTCAACAATAACTTTTAATGCAGCGAAATTGGATTTGGAGCCATTCATTTGACGATGATACCTGGGAGGTTTAGAATTTAGCTTTGAATGGATCTGCATTTCCCTAAAATATATCACAAAATAAAAGGATCTTGTGTGCTAATTCTATTGTTCTGTTAGGAGAAGAATGGACGAATTAAACAGCATCACCAAATTTCACTGGAAAGTCACAGGATCTTAAAATAAGCCCCCTAAGTAGAACTGGCAATGCAGATTAAACACACTCAGCTACAATCAACCTGTCTGTATCAACAGAACTGAGACCATATTTCCCATGTTCCGATACCAGTATATAAATGTGCAGATCTTAAAGAAGAAGTTAAGCCTAAAATAAACGCTCGCCATTTGCAGGTACTTACAAAGAGGCGGTGGGTTTGCAGGGTATGTGGCATCATTAAAATTTGTTAGTCTAGAAGCATGTTTTGAAAAGCTAGATGTTATTATGTGTATTTAACGCCAGCAATGAGCAGGTCTTAAATACACACAATTTAAAGGGCATGTCCACCCCAAACACCTAAAATCTATATTTAACTTCAGGACTATTTCTTGACACTCTACAAGCTCGCACAGCCACACAGGTAGCAGACGTTTGCTTTGGCTGGTTGTTGCTACACGGAAATAGACAGGAGCTGCCAGTGAGAGTCAAGAAGAATTGCTCTCTTCAATATATTGGAGAGATGGGTATGTATTGCAGTCTTAAGGTTTGGCGGGTTTCTGAAGGGAAGTAATGATTTTAATTGGGATGTAAACCTATATTTTAATATAATGAGGTGCTACAGCTTTAAGCATTATGATGTATGGGCACTTCAGAGCAAGATTCTGCACTTGTTACATTACACAGCTCGAAACGGCTGGTTTTTTCTAGCCACTGGCTCAGGCATGCTCAGAGTGTTTACATGCCAGCAGAGAGGAGTTGTCCAATGTCTACTCTTTATCTCTATGTGCTAAGGGGTGGGGAGCATAATGAAGTTAAGTATCTGCTTGCTAAACTAAGGCTTAATGTACATATATGGGCTCCTTGTTAGCCTCTTTTTGGCTTACACATTTAGCCTATCAAGACAAAGATGCACCTATCTGCCTGGTCAGAAATAAACAGACCTTAATATACTATCAGGGTCATTCAATAGTTCTTAAGCTAGGTACACACAGTATAGATTTCTGAGATGACAGACAGGATCTGCAAGATCCTGATCCTGTCTGCCATCTTTCAAAATCTGCATACACACACGTCCAGCGTTCTCCCTATGAACTTCATAAGGGAACGCTCGGGACTGTGTGTTTCCATCGGCCGCTAGACTCTTCTAAAGGGAGTCTAGCACGGCCGATGGAAATTTTCGGCCTTTCCCGACCCATCGTTCGGCGGCCACGCGCTCATTCGGGAACGAGCGTACACACATAACGATAAAGCCCCGATATCGTTACTGTGTGTACCCAGCTTTATCGTTAAAAATGGTGCACATTTGCCCCAATCAATCAGATATTAGCCTTTAAATGTTAAATAAGATCTGATTGGTTGGGGCAAAATAATCACTATATAAGGATAAGAACTTATTGAATCTCCTTATGTTCATATCGGGATATAACAGAGATGGTGACCACCACCATCTTATCACCAGCCGCATCAGATTATAGAACATTACTGCAAGTTCTTAGATAAATTATCCTTCTATCTGTCCTTGCTCCTTAACTTGCTATCTGATTATTTACCCACTGTGACTGAGCCACAATTACATTATTTGAATTTGTCTTGTGATCTGATAACACTTCCAATCTGCCAATACAGTGCAACAGCTGGTCCAACCTCAAGTATTGCTCTATTTTCATCCTTATTGTAAACACGTGTTCACCATTATTTTTGCAGATCACATCTTTTTTATAACAGACAGGAATAGGAAACGCGTGGGGAAAACTGTGGGGGGAGACGCACAGAAACGCATTGTGGAAATGCAATTCATTTCTATTGGTTGAAACTGGGCCTCAGCATTTAAAAAAATAAAAACACACTTTGGGTGCAGTGCAATACTGTATGTAACACGCATGTGCTTGACATAAGGTGTATTATACATATGTTATACAATATAAAATAAATAAACAGGATGTTTTGCACAATATGTACCACAAGTTATACCCACATTTGTAATTTACATATATGTGAATAATACTGTATGTAACAGGAATGCATTACAGAATATACACATTAACATACACACACCCTGAATTACATAATACCGTGTGTGTACTTGTGTACATGGATTACAGATCTATATCCAATGGGTTGGTTAAGGTACTGCATACATACAAGTTTGGTGCAAGAGCTGTGCTATCAATACAGTACATCCAAGCCTGTGTTTAACTGCTATTCTCTGTTACTACTGGACATCCAGTACCAGTATGTGGTGCCCAGGAGAACCGAGTCTACTTAGTTTATTACAGGGCAGTGCCAACCAATAGTTATTATAAAGACTATGCCCAGGACTGGGTGCCTATTAACTGATATAAATAACAGACAAGTCTCAGCTAATACTGAATTCTATACGGTTGGACTAGATGGACATACCGTATGTCTTTATTCAACCTTAATTACTATGTTACTATGTTAGCGACAGAAGCAAAACTGTAAACCTTGTATAATCAGGGCTGGGGTTAAACTTATAAATAATAGACTGTCGCCTAGTGATGATAAGGCTCAGGGCAACATATGATGTAACTAATGTACAAACACCAGTCTGTTTAGTTTTAATGTACACAGGTGGATAGTTCACACATAAAGATAAAAAAAGGCTTAAACAAGACAATCACCACCTGACCTGGGTAAGTACACAGAGCAGTGCCAGTCCATAGACATTCATCTTACATTAAATTTAATAGCTGTGCCTCTCCCCCCATGCCAGTTAGTACCATAGCTGTGCCACTCACCACCATGCCAGGTCAGTACCCAACTGTGCCACTCACCACCATGCCAGGTCAGTACCATACCAGGCCACTCACCACCATAACTGTGCCACTCACCACCATGCCAGGTCAGTACCATACCAGTGCAACTCACCACCATGCCAGGTCAGTACCATAGCTGTGCCACTCACCACCATGCCAGGTCAGTACCATAGCAGTGCCACTCACTATGCCAGTCAGTGCCATAGCAGTGCCACTCCCTATGCCAGGTCAGTGCCACTCACCACCATGCCAGGTCAGTATCATAGCAGACCGCGCACCAACCCGGCCAGGTCAGTACCATAGCTGTGCCGCTCACCACCATGCCGGTCAGTACCATAGCAGTGCCTCTCACCACCATGCCAGGTTAGTAGCATAGCTGTGCCACTCACCCACCATGCCAGGTCAGTACCATAACTGTGCCACTCACCACCATGCCAGGTCAGTACCATACCAGTGCCACTCCACCACCATAACTGTGCCACTCACCACCATGCCAGGTCAGTACCATAGCTGTGCCACTCACCACCATGCCAGGTCAGTACCATAGCAGTGCCACTCACTATGCCAGGTCAGTGCCATAGCAGTGCCACTCACCACCATGCCAGGTCACTACCATAGCAGTGCCATCCATGTCAGTTCTGGGATGGGGAACAGGAAATATATCAATGTGGGGAGGTAGGTGCCATGGGTTGGGGTAAGTCCATTAACACCAAATACTAAAGATCCACTTACCTGCCAGGACCCGGACGGGATGTCATTGATCTCTCCATCCCCCGATCAGGTCACAGTACTCGGTCCCCTCTGGCAGCGCCACAGCAAAGCGAAGTTCACTGGTCCCAGTTGCCTCTCCGGGTTGCCGGATCGCACCGATCCAGAAGGGGAGAGGAAGCTGAAGGTGCAGACGCGGCCAGGCAGGCGGAGAGCAGGACCCAGAAACCGGACACGCAGCTGAACATGGTGCGGTGCTGCCCCACACCACCTCCACCCTGACGCACAATCCTCCTCCCCCGCTCCCTTTCTGCTGCGGTCCGTCCACCACAAGCGCATCGGGGGTTGGGTCGAGATTCCTCCCTCCCGGTTCACATTGGGAACAGGCGCCCCCAGGGGCAGTGCTGATGTCGGGACAGTTGGTTAGATAGGGGCGTGCTGGGTCCAGGTGACACGAAAACTCCCCGCTGTACAATAGGTGACCGAGGAACTGCACAACCGCCCCGTCCATCCACTGGAGGGACCAATGGAACAGGCGGGACTGAGGATCCGACACTGACCTGTTACCCACCACCGCTCTCCCGGCTCTGACAGGTGTCCGGACACTTGTCAATCAGGCAGGGGCGTGTCCCATTGCCACGTGATCCTCTGGGGGCGGGGAAACAGATTGGTTTGCTACTGAGAATGTGTTTAGTATATGACATACTGGGAAATGCATTATAACCCCCTCCTACCTTCCCCCT
Organism: Hymenochirus boettgeri; assembly: GCA_019447015.1. Taxonomy (NCBI): domain Eukaryota; kingdom Metazoa; phylum Chordata; class Amphibia; order Anura; family Pipidae; genus Hymenochirus; species Hymenochirus boettgeri. The sequence continues at coordinate 2,479 of JAACNH010004900.1, read as the reverse complement.
TTAATAGGACACTACTGGGAAGTGCATTATAACCCCTGCCTTCCCCTTTAAATAGGACACTTCTGGAAATTGGGAAATGCATTATAACCCCTCCCTTCCCCTTTAAATGGGACACTTCTGGGAAATCATTATAACCCCCTCCTACCTTCCCCTTTAAATGGGAACACTTACTGGGAAATGCATTATAACCCCTACCTTCCACTTTAAATAGGGACACTACTGGGAAATGCATTATAACTCCCTCCTACCTTCCCCTTTAAATATGGACGAAATGCATTATACTCCCTCCTACCTTCCCCTTTAAATAGGGACACTACTGGGAAATGCATTAAATTCCCTCATACCTTCCCCTTTAAATAACTACTAGGAAAGGCATTCTAACACCCGCCTACCTTCTTCTTTAAATAGGGACACTACTGGGAATGCATTATTATCCCCTCTTACTTTCCCCTTTTAATAGGGACACTACTGGGAAATGCATTATAATTCCCTCTTACCTTCCCATTAAATAGGGACACTCTGGGAAATGCATTATACCCCTACCTTCCCCTATAAATAGGGACACTACTGGGAAATGCATTATAACCCCTACCTTCCCCTTTAATTAGGGACACTACTGGGAAATGCATTATAACCCTTACCTTCCCTTTAATAACTACTAGGAAATGCATTTTTACACCCCTACCTTCCCTTTAAATAGGGACACTACTGGGAAATGCATTATAATCCCTTTTACCTTCCCCTTTAAATAACTAATAGGAAATGCATTATAACACCTTCTACCTTCCCTTTAAATAGGGACACTACTGGGAAATGCATTATAACACCCTCCTACCTTCCCCTTTAAATAGGGACACTACTAGGAAATGCATTATAACTCCTACCTTCCCCTTTAAATAGGGACACTTTGGGAAATCATTATAACTCCCTCCTACCTTCCCCTTTAAATAGGGACACTACTGGGAATGCATTATAATTCCCTCATACCTTCCCTTTAAATAACTACTAGGGAATGCATTCTAACACTCTCCTACCTTCCCTTTAAATAAGGACACTGCTAAAATGCATTATAACCCGCCTACCTTCTCCTTTTAATAGGGACACTACTGGAAATGCATTATAATTCCCTCTTACCTTCCCCTTTAAGTAGGGACACTACTGGGAAATGCATTATAACCCCTACCTTCCCCTTAAATAGGGACACTACTGGGAAATGCATTATAACCTCTACCTTCCCCTTTAAATAGGGACATCACTGGGAAATGCATTATAATTCCCTCATACCTTCCCCTTTAAATAACTACTAGGAAATGCATTCTAACACTCTCCTACCTTCCCCTTTAAATAGGACACTGCTTGGAAATGCATTTAACACCCTCCTACCGTCCCCTTTAAATAGGGGCACTTCTAGGAAATGCATTATAACACCCGCCTACCTTCTCCTTTAAATAGGGACACTACTGGGGAATGCATTATAACTCCCTTACCTTCCCCTTTAATAGGGACACTACGGGGAATGCATTATAATTCCCTCTTACCTTGCCCTTTAAATAGGGACACTACTGGGAATGCATTATAACCCCTACCTTCCCCTTTAATAGGGACACTACTAGAAATGCATTATAACCCTACCTTCCCCTTTAAATAGGGACACTATTGGAAATGCATTATAACTCCCTCCTACCTTCCCCTTTAAATAGGGACACTACTGGGAAATGCATTATAATTCCCTCATACCTTCCCCTTTAAATAACTACTAGGAAATGCATTCTAACACCTCTCCTACCTTCCCCTTTAATAGGACACTGCTAGGAATGCATTATAAACACCCACCTACCTTCTCCTTAAATAGGAACGCTACTGGGAAATGCATTATAACTCCTCTTACCTTCCCCTTTTAATAGGACACTACTGGGAAATCATTATAATTCCCTCTTACCTCCCCTTTAAGTAGGGACACTACTGGGAAATGCATTATAACCCCTACCTTCCCCTTTAAATAGGGACACTACTGGGAAATGCATTATAACCTCTACCTTCCCATTTAAATAGGGACACTACTGGGAAATGCATTATAACTCCCTCCTACCTTCCCCTTTAAATAGGGACACTACTGGGAATGCATTATTTCCCTCATACCTTCCCCTTTAAATAACTACTAGGAAATGCATTCTAACACTCTCCTACCTTCCCTTAAATAGGGACACTGCTTGGAAATGCATTATAACACCCTCCTCGTCCCCTTTAAAGGGGCACTTCTAGAAATGCATTATAACCCCGCCTACCTTCTCCTTTAATAGGGACACTACTGGGAATGCATTATAACTCCCTTACCTTCCCCTTTTAATAGGGACACTACTGGGAAATGCATTATAATTCCCTCTTACCTTGCCCTTTAAATAGGGACACTACTGGGAAATGCATTATAACCCTCACTTCCCCTTTAAATAGGGACACTACTAGGAAATGCATTATAACC
>JAACNH010004899.1:0-22332 GCA_019447015.1 Hymenochirus boettgeri | reverse complement strand
TGGTGACAGTCTACAGAGGGTGATCTAAAAGTGTGGACAAATTAATACGGTGGGTATATAAAGTGTGGACATTATACGGTGGGTATATAAAATGTGTACATTCTACGGTGGGGTAATATAAATGTGTAAATTATACGGGTTATATACGGTGTACATTACATGTTGGGAGGGTATATATAGTGTGGTATAGTATTCTGAGGGGAATATAAAGTGTGCCAGTAACCACCGGTATATATAGTGTGTACTTATACTGAGGGTATAAACGCGTGTACATTCATGTTGGGTATAATATAGTGCGTACAGTATATGAGGGTATATAAGTTTGTAGATTATTTGGTGGGTATAATAGGTGTGTACAATTAATACGGTTGTATATTAGTGGTGTACAGTATACAGTGGGTACTGTATATTGTTTCCAAATATATGGGGTATATAAGTTTTTGTAACATTATACTGTTTGGTTTTATATAGTTTGTACGTATAACGGTGGGTATATATAGTGTGTACAGTATACAGTTGGTTATATATAAGTGTGTACAGTAACGTAGGTTATATAAAGTGTGTCAGAATACGGTTGGGTATATTAGTTTGTACAGTATACAGTGTGTATATATAATGTGTACAGTATACGGTGGGTATATAAGTGTCTATTATATGGTGGGGTAATAGATATGTGTACAATATACGTGGGGTATATATAATTTGTACAGTATACGGTGGTATATATAAAGGTGTACAGGATAAACGGAGGGGTAAGATAAAGTGTGTACAGTATAGACGGTGGGTCGTATATATAGTGTGTCCCATATCTGGGGGTATATAGTGTTACATTTACGGTGTATATAAAGTGGTGTAAAAAAAAACATTATACGTTGGTTATATAAAGTGTTGTACATTATAACGGGTTGGTTATATCTAGTGTGTACAGTATAATGGAAGGGTATATATAATGCGTACAGGATACTGAGGGTATATAAGTGTGTAATTATACGTGGGTATATATAATGTGTACAGTATAATACGGGGGTATATATAATGTGTACAGTAAATCCGGAAATACGGAGGGTTATAAGTGTGTACATTCCTAGGTTTGGTTATTATATTGTCCCGTCTCTGGCGTGTATATCTACTGACGTCCCGTATCCGAGGTAATATAAAGTTGTGTACATTATAACGGTGGGTATATAATATGTGTACAGTATACGGAGAGTAGGAAAATGTGTACAGTAGACGGAGGGTCTATAAAGTGTGTACATTACACTGCGCAACTGTGACCTTGCCCTAAAGAGCCTATTTTTAAGCATTTTCCATAAGTTTGAACAGTAGAGGTAGCACTTGCAAAGCATCATCAACTGTTTACATCGGTTTCACCAGGTGGACTTAATTCAGCCATTGACCCCGAATACCTCATCAACTTTCTAGTGGGTAGGATAAAAATAGGATTGGGGCAGAGTCCCTACAATAGACGAAAAAATCACCCATAATCAACCATGCCCCCGGGAACTCTAGTCCTACCCCCAAATGTCACATCCTATCCCCAAAACGCCCAAACACTCTGTGCCCATGTAGGACTTTGCAAGGGATTACCACCAGGACTCCAATTACAGTTGGGGGTATGATACTTGTCTTTTAAAACAAATTAATGAACCCACAGATACAGAGAAAATGATAGGTCCCATCCTAAAAACCAATCCACATCCTGGTGTTTAGAACTGTGTCGTCATTACAAGCCAATGAATGTTGGGGTGAATTGCAGGGTAATTCCCAGTAATCAGTGGAGCTCTTTAAAGAGCCATAACTCCCAGACATGTTTTTTAATTTTATGGGCTGCACAACCCGGCCACACTAGCAGCAGCACCCCTGCGTTGTCAACCGGGTTAATTTGGCTCTTATCTGATTCACCCATGGCCAAAAACAAACCCTGTCCATCCCGCTGGTTGGTGCATCTATACTACATAGCCTGCACATGCTCCGTACTCCCATCAGAGGGTCTGTTTTGGTCTATTGTTCACCCTCAATCTCTCCCCTGTCTGAGCCCACTGGGTTGTGGCTATAAACCCTATCAGGTTTATGTAACATCCATTTCATTGTGATTTGCACAACATTCATCAACCATCATACAATTAACCTTTTACTGAGACGACTAACTCCAAACTTATCGAGTTTGGAACAACTCGGACTTCTCCGAATATCAGACCCGTTCCTCGGACTTCTAACTTTCCTTCCGTTCCCGGACTTTTCGCTAAATGACTGAATTTGAAAATCAAACGATCTTCGAACGTTTTATCCGGGATAATTAATCGAAAATCGAACGCAGGAGCAAACGAATCACGTGCTGCCATTAATAAAAAAAAACAGTCCTGGATATTGGAACCATGTTCCACAGACCACTTTCCTCCAGGTCCCACATCCATTTCATTAAGTTACATTGATATTTTAAATTGTATTTGTTCAATTTTTTTGAACTATTGTGACCCCCTATGGTCCTTCGAACTTTTTGTTGACCTTTTCCATATGTGCGGAAAACGGACCGAACTTCGGAAGTGCATCCATCTCTACTTTTTACTGGTCTACTGGGAGGTTACAATTGACATGATTGGTTGGCCTCAGATTAACATCAATCAACCGTTGAAATGTTGCCCCTCGTATAACTTAGCGGGTTCAATTGACCAGGTAGTTTCAAGGCAGACATGAAACCAAGGATTCTGGAGTTGTTTTTTTCACACATCAGGAGAACTGGACAATATACTTTCCCCTCAATGGGCTCTCAGCAGGATAATGACAGTAGCACCGGGTGTAATGTTGTCTTCTGCTCACACTACAATGAAAACGGAACCTCTGCTTTGTGTCTGCTTTGTGGTTTTTGGAATGTTTTTCTGCAGGCGTAACCCCACAGAAATGCCAGAAGTTTTGGGGGGGACCCATCCTGTCTTCCAACCTCGCCATTTCTTTATTCCACCACAAGTGGAAAATTGAACCTATTACAACGTTTAACCAATCAGGAAGCCCCTGTGGAAGAAGAAGGATTGGGCGTCACAATGGTGTATTTTTTTATAGGGCGTGGGGCTTATTGTGCTGTTCCGGACGATTAATCACAAGCAAGTAATTACAATAAAATAATATAAACATAAACAATATGGGAGACCTTGTAGACTCCCATCGTGGGGGGCCATATACTGAAAGGAACCAAGGGCCTAGACGCTGGATCTAATTCTATGTACTGACATTTCGGTTAAACTTTCAGAAGGAAATCAAGGAAGGAGAAATTCTGGGCCTGAAACATTATTTTATAAATCACTATGTCTAAAGGTTGCATACAAGGTGATAAATAGCGCGTTGTGTGCCGACAGGTCACAATTGGTTCTGTTTGGCACAACGTGAAGTGGAAACCGTCCACCACCCGCCCACCAATCACCCATATGGGGAATCGGTTGAATTGCCATACACAAGCTTCAACTAAATTAAAGTTAGCCGATAACGACTGGCGGAATTTTTCCGTCTTTTCCACTCACACCATAATGTGAACTAAACGGAATGTTTGTCATCATGTGGTCAGTGGTTTTCAGATCAGCCCCTACACACTGATGAATCTTTGTAAATTCTATGTCCCTGATGGTGATTACCCAATTTGCTAGAGTCCTTCATCGGTTTGGGGTACCCGCCGGTTTTCCGATTCGTGTTGGGAACCCGTATTGAGTTTAATTGGTTTGTCGGGTTGGTTCGGTAAAAGAGACTGCGGTTTTATTCCTGTCTATGAAGAAGAGACTGTATGGATAATGAAAGTGAGAATGCATTGTTTATCAATCAAACACAACAATCATATGTAATATGCGCCTGACCTCAAACGCACATTGTGGTACGAACGAACGTTTTTTGGGCAATAATGGGTGTGTGGTAGGCGCGCTTTAATAATTAAAAATCGGCCCAAAACGGTCGTTCGTATCGGTTGGTCGTCTTCGTTGAACGACGACTTTGGCAGATCTCTGAACCATTTCAGCTCCGATAAAGTGCCTACCACGCCGATTATCGGGCGAAATGTTTCGTTCATGCACACTCCCGCCATTAGCACGTGTGGACGCCTTAACACTAAATCCCACTATGGCAGTAAAGGGCAAATATATATCTCGAATGAATAAAAAAAGATTGATTTTAACGTTTAGTTTTCTAGTTGGTTTTTAGCTTCCACTTCCACGCCAGACGGGTGCCAGGGTCAATGTACAGCAGAACTTCAAATTTTTCCACTGGTTTGTAGAGCCTTCTTTAAGAATGAGGAATTGGTTGGCGCTCATACAAGATAAAACAGAGAAAAACACCAAAAAACAAGTTCTTAAAGTATAAATCCCATTAAAACATCCCTTCAATGTTAAATACACTTCTTTTAAGTTAGGATGCAGGTCCATCATGGTGTGAGTAATAATAAAGGACAAAGCTTTTTATTTCGTGCACCACCACACAAGTCTTAGTGCAAAATACAGTAACATAAAAACACAGGCACAAAATCACCCAGCAGTGTTTATTAGGATCCCTTGACTCTCTAGTCCAGGGACCCAAGGACTAGAGTGTCTCTAAAACGGCTTATTTAACTGCTTGCTGCAGCTTTCTCAAGACGCCATTTTTTTGTTTTAAAAACACAGTCATTTTGCGTAGTTTTTCGGTACTCTCGAATGCGTTCCAGCGGCCATTTTGTAAAACTCGCGTCTATGACTAAAGTTGGTTTCGCCATAGGAGGTGTATTAACAAAACAAGCCTTTTTTTTGTGTCAAGGGCTCCTGGGGGTCTCTGTTGAACAATACTATAGATTGTTTTTCATGATAGGAGCTAAAATAGGTGATATAAAGTTAAATATTGGTGATAAACTTACTGAAAAGTTTTAGATGATAATAGACTAAATTGGTGAAGCATGGTTATAATAATAACTATAAACATTACCATAGGAAACATTCCCTGCAGGTATTTATATTCCATACCAGTTTATTGCGTTTCCTTTGTTGTCGAGAGTTGCAGTGTCTCGGTCCGAGAATGGTTATTCCCTTTTTCATGTTCCTTAGCTGTTTCTCCAATCTTTTCTTTTAAGTTTCTTCCTGTCCGGCCAACGTTTGATTTCTTTTAACTTTAATACTTTTGTTTACTTCCTTCCGCTGTATACATTTTAGGAAAGACGAACAGGGTTATTCAATAAAATTCTTAACGTTAAAAATGGTGGCTAATTTTGGCTTGCCCCACCACTCGGATCTTTTTAACAATGTGAAAGTTAACATCTGATTGGTTGGGGCAAAATGTGCACCCATTTTTAACGAAAGAAACTTTTATTGAATCCCTGCATAATGGGTCGGGTCGTTTTGGGTCCGAAAGCTTGCGGGTGTGGGTACGGGTATGAAGTGGTAGAAAAAGGGGTTGGCTGGTGCGGGTCTGGAAATGTAGGCCCGCGCAGACTCTAATATCAGGCAATGTTTTGTCACCTTACTGTGTAACACATCATACAATTTGTTCATTGCAGGGGATATAAGATAGATAAGAGAGAGAGATAGAATAATAGAGAGAGAGAGACTTAGATAGAGAGAATAATGATAGATAGCTATATCGCTAGTCTCTGTGTAGACGTTGGTTGATCCCGCGCTAGAGCGCGCTCGCCGCTCGCTCCGATCGATAGATAGCTCGAAGCTAGCTAGATCGCTCGATCGCTCGCTTGCCTACAGCGGCTCGCTGCTAGATCGCTCCTCGCTCGCTCGCTCGCTTCTCGCTGCGCGCTCGCTATCTCGCTCTCCCCTGCTCGCTCGCTCGCTCGCTCGCTCGCTCGCTTTGCCTCGCTCGGCTCGCTCTCTCGCTCGCTGGCTCGTCTGTCTCGCTCCGACTCGCTCGCTCGCTCGCTGCTCGTCGTCGTCGCTCGCTCGCTCCCTCGCTCGCTCGCTGCTCGCGGACTCAGCTCGCTCGCTCTCTCTCCTTTCCGCTCCGCCTCGCTTCTCTCGTGCTCCTCGCTCGCTCGCTCGCCGCTGGCTGCTGCTCGCTGCTCGCTGGTCGCTCGCTCGCTCGCTCGCTGCTCGCTCGCTCGACTCGCTCCCTCGCTCGCTCGCTCGCTCGCTCGCTCGCTCGCTCCTAGCCGCTGGCTCGCTTGGTCGCTCGCTCGGCTCGCCTCCGCTCGCTGCTCGCTCGTCGCTCGCTCGCTCGCTAGCTCGCTCGCTGGCTCTCTCGCTCGCTCGCTCGCTCGCTCGCTCCCTTTTTCTTTTCCCTTTTTTGGTCTGGCTCTTTTTTTCCTCCTTTTGAGCCGCTGCCTGCTTCCCTTCCGTCTTGTTGGCCTCCCTTTCTGCCTGTGTCCCTGTGTGCCTCCCGCGCTTTCTTCCTCTTCTCTTCTGGCCACATTTTGGGACAAACACTGCTCAGGAACTTATACCCTGCATCAAATCGAGCCTGGAGGACTTCATTCCAAGACCACAGCCCAGCTTTGTAACCCCAGATGAGCCCATGTCTGGAAGTGGCTGACTCTTACAGTAAGAAGGGCTGATCTGGGACACACATTAAGAATTTGTACGAGAACACAGCTTAACTCCATGCTGAACACAAGCGAAAAGAGTCTGATGAAGGACAGATGGAGTTTGGTCCGGAAAGATGTTAGGGTCCCTCTCTCGTTTCCAACGTCCTATGGAGCTTTCAATTAATATCATAAGTGATGTTTGTTTATTCCCAAAAAAGATCTGAAGACCCACCAGGTTCTCATTCTCTAAACTGAGAAGGGAAAAATGATTAGATTAGATTTGCCACCCATTCCACACAGTGCCAGAAAATGGACGTCATACAACAGTATTTATTGTCTGCTTCCATTTTATCATCAATAGCTTTACCTGAAATTGAACTTCAGTCTCAATCGCTTGCGCTCTAGTTAACCACTAGTGCCCCTTTCCCTTTTAAGAATTAGATTAAACCAACCTTGGAGATCTCTATTTTAACGGGTCCCTAAAATATAACAGGCATCCAATCACAAGCAACCGTTTTTAGATTTCCAATGAAACCCATTTTTATTTAGTAGAACGTATTATCCAGCTCCACTGACCAATAAGGTCTTCTATACCCATGTATTATTAATTATTATTATTTCTATTTAACAATTATTTATTATTAGCTAAATATTTTTCACAAATGCATTGGTTTGGTTATATAGAAACCAATGAATGCCCCTATAGTAGGTGTTTACATTTACTTTTAGATCATTTTAGAAAGGCCATGTTGTTCCTCTTATAGGTAAAATTCCAATGTGGAGCCTTAACAGGTGCCAGGTAGATAAACTGATTGGATCTACAACACATGAACACTTTAGGCCCAGGGTTCCTTCTTACCAATCACCCATCGGTTTCCATTAGCCTGGATTCAGATCAATATAGTAATATTTTGATTGGTCTTTATATGCCACACCAGACAGTCCATTGTTAGGTTTGTTAATCTATTTCCTACTATACAGATATGACACAATGGCTAACTGAAAATGAAAGAAAGTATCTTGCCAAAAGACCTGTGCCTGCAGAATATACACAGGTCTTGTCCATGGAGGCTTTGTGAGGTAGAGTGCGATTCCAGCTATTTTCTCTGTTTCTTGTAGAAGCAAAATGTCTCCATCCCAGAGTAGGAATCTCAGAATTATGAAATTCCTATGTTCCTTCCTTTTTTTTAGAATAAGCAGGAGGCAGACGGACGCCACACATTTCTTCTTGGCCTCCTCGTTCCTAGCTGGCTTATATTCCATGAAAGTAAAACCAGAGCCCATGCACTCTGGGGAGCGAGTTTGAAGAGCACACATCACACTCTTTCTATGTGCACAATACCTTGCATTTCAGTCACACACTTCTGACGTTTATTGTAAGGCGAAGCACACGCTCATGGCCTCATTTATCTTCGTTACTACGAACATCCCTGCATCTGCGAGTGTTACTCTTTCTATGAGTTTCCAGAACTTTCTGTGGTGATATCCTCATCATTGGGGGAAAAAAAACCTTGTCCTGTTAGGGGGGGCGATCTTAACTTCTGGTGGTATCGTTGGAACAACTTAAACAGGGTTTTTCACATCAACAAAAATGTGTAGCTTTAGATGTGGTATCCAACTTGGTTGGTCAAGTGGCATCCAGGTGGGTTTTTATAATAGTTATCAAGATATGATTTGGAGACAGAGGTTTTTCATGTGGTCAATAGCAACAACACAAGTGGACATTTCAACTGAAGCAAAACGTTATTAGCATCATAATGACAGCGGAAACATTGTTACACAATAATGGGATTCTCGTAACCATAATTCCTATAGGAGGTCAAGGTATTAGACCAATTTTCTTTTGCACAAACACTAATGGCAACTCAACATGTACTCTAACAAAAGCATAGAATTCAAACTTCCAGCCAACCACAATTCCCTTACTGATAGGATTTTACCATGAGATCACTATCAGTACAAACAATCTACTACCATTAGCAGGCTCTTTGAATCTTCCAGCTGATATCTTTATAACCGAAGTATCAACTAGGGGTTAGTAGTAGGATCGTGGTCTAGTTATGGGTCGAGAGTTGCGAATTGTTTACATTTACAAAGGCCAAATTGTAAAACAAAATATATCTGCAGCCCTGATCGCATAGAGAGAGTTTATATTTCATTGAAATTGAAAAAACATCTTCTGGTATCCCTGGGAAAAAGCTCTTGGCCGTGGTTTCCGCCTCAGTCGTCATGGGCAAACTGAAATCAGTGACTACTTTAAGCCGGTAGAACCATTGATGATGTGGGATATCACTCACTATGCTTTCGCACACCTCAGGGTCCTCACTTCATGTTTTCCCCTACTCACTCATATGGCTAATGGTTTGGGTCAGCACACTCAGCCTCAGTGCGTGGGTCATCCGATCTCTGGCTCCTTTTAATTCTTGTCCTTGTTTGATACGGTCAGTACAACACATCATCATTCCTGTTTGAAGGCCGCTAATGCCTCCAGTGGCCAGAGATATCTCCCCCGGCTTGGCTCTCCTCAGTACAGAGGTGTCATCATTGATGAAACACAGTATGCTAACCAAAACGCCTACCATCAAAGCCAGAGGCAAAAGGCCACGTCCGCTGAGGTGCGTCAATACCTGGCTGGAATGAAAACAGAGCTTGTGTTAAAAAGAGAAGAACATGGTCCCTTCTCCTCATTAAATGTAATGGACATCATAACCCACACATCCCTATAAATAAATTCCACAAGAGACTTAAAGGGAAAATATTACCGCCACTTCGAATAAAGCCCAGCCCATTGCATAGAACTCGGTGAGATTTTGAACACTCAATGCAATGTCATTACAAGACATGGCTTGGCCACTAACCTTTACTGACCAGACAGAAGTTGTAATTCTACAAATCGATAAACCACAGCGTAAGCAGCAATTGAAAAAATTTTCCCTTTAAAACACATGGTGGCGCAGTGGTTGCCCTGATCCCTTGTATTGCCTGAAGTCCTGAGTGTCGAAATCCACCCTTTGACACTTCTGCAAGGATTTGTATGTTTCTGTTTCCCCCCCAATTCATAAAGACATACTGATAGGTTGTAGTGTCAAATAAATGGTGTCTTAATTGTAACTCTCAGGCAGTGCCTGATGTGAATGTAATTGTGAGGCGCACGAAAAGGTTGGAGCTATATAAATCCCAATAGTAAGATAATAATCATAGTGTTTACAAGTAAATATGGTTGTGTGTGTCAGGGTACATAGATTGCAAGCTCTACGGGAACGCAGAAATGTCAATGAAATGTTCAGCTATGTTTTAACTTTCTAATGTATAACCCTGGGAACAAGTAAAAGAGTTAAAGGAAAGAAGAATGGTCAAAACCCCAAAGATTCGTTAAGCCTGACCGTCGTCAAAAAGCCTTCCCATTGGTCGAATTCCCATACGAAATAGAGGGTGGGGCCTGACAGAGGCCACAAAAGACTCTTCAACATGCCTTTAGGGTAGGCGTTCCCTCTGGGTACTTTTAAGCATTGGGGAGGTAGAAACTTTTTTAATAAATTGATAATGCCCTTTAAAGTCTATTAGTATTAAAATATGAGAACAGCAATGTTTGGTGATGGTTTTTAATAATAATACACTTGGGGTAGAGGGTTTTAGATCTCCCCATTTGTATACTAGAGCATTCCTAGTCCTGATATTTATATATTGCAGTAGCCAGATTGGGTGATACAAGAATCAAATCTGCCTTTAGGTGTGGACATGTCACCTGGAATGACCACAAAGCCTATCGTTATACCCATGTTTCAGAAATGTTCAGTCACACCTGTTACAACATAGACCCGTAAGTCTTACATCAGTGGTGGGTCTATAAAATTGATCCGTGAGGTGCGGACCATAAGCTATAGCAACAAGCCAGTTGGGTATGGTGTAAGTAACCTAATAGCCAGCCATTATGGGTAAGGTATAAAGGTCGTACTAGATGCACCTATGTCTTCATGCAAACATCCAATACTAGGTTACTAGGTACTTGATAACAAATATTATTGTAGGGAACAATGGACACATTTCCTTAATACAACTCTCCAATTCCCCATGTTATTAAGTTAGTGGTTAGACAGGCATTAATGTGTAGGTATAAAGTTGGACATATAGTAGTATGTCTTTGATACAATACCTCCAGTACTATTAATTATTGACTTTTAGACAGATTATGTTAGGTTAATAAAGGTTTGGACTAGTGGACATATGTCTTTTACAACCCTCCATTTCCTGTTTTTTAATGTTACTGTTCACTGACATTTGGGTAGGGGGTATAAGGTTGGACGAGATGTAGTATGTCTTTATACAACCTCCAATACTATTAAACTATGGTTGACTTTTATACGCATTATGGTTATTGGTAATAAAGGTTGACTAGATGTACATATGTCTTTATACAACCTTCCAATACTAACGTATGTACTGTTCGACGACATTATTATGGGGTAGGCTATAAATGTTGGACTATATGACGTAATGTCTTTATACCAACCTCCATATACTATGTTTACACTATTGACTGTTAGACAGACATTATGGGTATGAGGGTCAAATCTTGGACTATATGGACGTGTGTCCTTATACAACTCCAATACTATGTTACTATAAAACTGGTAGAACAGACATTATGGGTAGGGTAATACAGGTTGGGACTAGATGGACATATGTCCTTTCTACCAACCTCCAAACTACGTATTACACTTTAGACAACTTCTTGGTCGGGTAATACAGGTTGGACTCGATGGCCCATATTTCTTTATACACCTCCAATACTGACGTAGTAACTGTTCGACAGACAATTATTGGTAGGGTATAAAGCTTTGGACTAAGATGGACATATGTCTGTTTATACAACCTCAATACTACGTATATAACTGTAATACAGACATTATGGGAGGGTTAAAGGTTGGACTAAATGGCACGTAGTCTTTATACACACCTCCAAACTATGTTAATTGAAACGGATGAGACAGACATTATGGTAGGGTATAAAGGTTGGACTAGATGGAGGTATGTGTCGTTATACACCTCCCAATACTACGTTACTTGTAACTGTTAGACAGACATTATGGGTATGTGTGAAAGGGTTGGACTAGATGACATATGTCTTGATACAACCTCCAATCTATGTTATATGCAACTGTTATACAGACCTTATGGTATGGTATAGAAGGGTTGGACTATCTCGATGGATGTCCTTAAACAACCCCAATAACTATGTTACTATGTAAACCTATTATCAGACATTATGGGTAGGGTATAAAGGTTGGACTAGATGGACGTATGTCTTTATACAACCCTCCAATACTATGTTACCTATGTAACTGTTAGACAGACATTATGGGTAAAGGGTATACAACAAGGTTGACTATAAATGGACGTTGTCTTTTGTACAATCTCCCATACTATGTTACTATGTAACTGTAGACAGACTTATGGTAGTTATAAGGTGTGGACCTAGATTGCATATGTCCTTTATACAACCTCCAATACTTGTTACTATGTACTGTTTAGACAGACATATGGTAGGGTATAACTGTTGGGCTAGATGGATTTATGTCTTTTATATAACCTCCAATACTATGTTATATGTAACTGTTTTTTTAGACAGACATTCTGGGTAGGGGATTATAAAGGTTGGAACTAGATGGACATGCTGTTTTATTTTATTACAACCTCCAATATTTTCCTACGCAACTGTTTATACAGACTATGGGTAGGGTATAAGTTGGACTAGGGACGTATGTCTTTTATACAACCTCCAATACTTTGTACTATGTCACTGTTATGCAGACACTTATGGGTAGGGTAATAAAAAGGTTTGGACTAGAATGGACTATGTCTTTGTTACAACCTTTAATACTATGTTACTATGTAACTGTAGACAGACATTATGGTAGGGTATAACGGTTTTGACTAGAATGGATGGATGTCGTTATACAAACCTCCAATACTATTTTACTATGTATCTGTTAACAGGACATTATGGTTAGGGTATAAAGGGTTGGACTCGATGGACTTATGTCTTTATTTAACCTCCAATACGTTGTTACGCGGGTAAACTGTTATACGACATTATGGGTAGGCGGTATAGTTGGACTAGTGGACGTATGTCTTTTATACAACCTCCAATACTATGGTACTATGTAACTGTTTATACAGACATTTTTGGGTGGGGTATAAAGGTTGGACTTGATGGACCGTGGTCTCAATACACGTCCAATACAGGTTTCTATGTTAACTGTATAACGACTTTTGTGGGTAGGATATAAATGTTGGACTATATGACGTGTCTTTTATACAACAACCTCTCCAATACTATGTTACTATGTAACTGTTATAATACGACATTATGGGTAGGGTATAAATGTTGGAGACTAGATGGACTCTGGCCTTTTATACAACCCTCCAATACTATGTTACTATGTAACGTTATACAGACATTATGGTAGGGTTAAGGTTGGACTAGATGGATGGATGTCGTATTATACAACTCCCAATACTAGTTTACTATGTAACTGTTTACAGACATAGGGTCGGGTATAAAGTTGGACCTAGATGGATGGAGTCCTTTAATACAAACGTCCTATACTATGGTTAACTATGGTACTGTTATACAGGAACATTCTGGGTAGGGTATACGGTTGGACTAGATGGACGGATGTCTTTAGAATCAACCTCCAATACTAATGTTACTATGTAACTGTTATCAATACAGACATTATGGGTAGGGTATAAAAGTTTGGACTAGTATGGACGTATGTCCCTTTATAAACCTCCAATACTATGTTCCTATTTAACTGTTATATAGACATTATGGGTATAGTATAGGTTGGCTAGATGGACGTATATGCTTTATACAACCTCCAAGACTAGTTACTATGTAACTGTATACAGTAATTTTTGGTAGGGTTAATAAGGTTGGCTGAGGACGTATTTCTTACTACACCTTCCAATACTATGTTTTTTACTTAACTTACTTTGTCACTGTTATACAGACTTGTGGGTAGGGTATAAATGTTTGACTAGATGACCGTATGTCTTTATACAACCCTCCAATACTATGTGTACTATGTAACTGTTAAATCAGACTTTTGGGGTTAAAGGGTATAAAGGTTGACTAGATGGACGTAATGTCTTTATACCACCTCCATACTATGTTACTATGTAAATTTTATACAGACATTAGGGGTAGGTATAATGTTTTGCTAGATGGACGTATGTCTTTATACAACCTCCAATACGATGTTACTATGTAACATTTTACCGACATTATGGGTAGGGTAGAAAATGTTTGGCCTAGATGGACGTATGTGTTTAGACAACCTCCAAACTATGTTATCTACTATGTAACTGTTATAAAACAAACATTATGGTAGTGTTTGCGGTTGGAATAGGTGTAATCAGACATGGAGGAATTGTTGCCCCATAGCCTTGGTTTTTAAAAAGGCTATGTAATTGGTCCATGATGGAATAACATGTGTACCATCGTACAGTCAGTAGTCTATCTGAAGGGAATATTGGGCCAGTGTGTACAACTGTCCGAATCCCTCTATGGTGTTATAAGTTAAAACAAACAGCAATCCCCAGATCCATGCAGAATAGTCCCAACGCACGCCCCATGTGCACACACCACCCTGTTGCGCACCCGCCACCCCAGCGGGGCTTTCCGGACCCACCTGGGGCGTTGGGTAGAAAACACACATGGCCACGCTCGAGCAGGTGGTCCCGCGTCTGTGCATATCATCAACCTTCTTTTAGTATAAAGGATGACATTTTAAGGGGGGGTCAAGTACAAACAATGTCTGTTGTTTGCCCACAGTGGAGATCAACCACTCATTTCCAATAAAAACCATTCAATGTTTCTAGTTTCTAAACTTTTTAGTTCTTCACACCAATCAATCAAGAAAAAGGATAATCCAACTGCAGGTACTTTTGTTATAAGGACATCACGCCCAGTCCAGAGTTCATTTTTACCTACCCTGCTTCTGCCATGCACCTTACTTGGGCGTTTCCATTGGAAATCCATGCTCCTAAGCTGATTTAAATACCCATGGGGTCAGACATCCCACCCTGCCAAATGTGGCTTCAGGGCAGCGTGGGGGGAATCGGCGGCATTGTGCGACATTGGTGACATCTTTCTATTGGGTCAGATGGAGCAGTTTAGGGGCCTGTTGCGGGGGCCTTTCGGGGGGCAAAATAAGGGGCGTTTTGGGGTCCTTGTTATCAGATCAAGAATGCCAACCCAAGAGGGTATCCGGCGCGCTATCCCCATTCCATAGATCCCTATGGCAAGATAACAAACTTCTATTGAAAAGGAACACTGCACCCTGAGCAATATTTTTTCACCCTGCTTCACTGGTGTGATCCATTCACTGACCCTTTCGTACACCACACCCACTCCACAGACTAACGATCTTCTCCAACTCAACTGTGACACTATCTCACGCACGACGCCAACCACCGTACACATGAATCATGGTCGCGTTCAACACAGGGTATCATCTGACTCCCCCCACACCCTCAAAAAAAACAAATGTCCACACAACACACGATTATCCGCCCATCGTCCCCCAGCAACCCACAACCGCCACACAGAAGAAAATCACACGAAAACAAAAAAACAAAACACACATAGAACAAGAACACACAGAGACAAGACACACAGAGCATACACATACAAGGGCCAGTCCACTACACACATAACACCATATGTAAATCAATAGATGGATACATTAAGCTCTAGCTTCATTTTCTATTGTACATTACTACATACACACAGTTTAAATTCGCAGAGGCACTAGGTGTACATTCCTACGTCAGTAAAGCCTGCAAATAATACAAGTATCTCTAAAATCCGGTAGTCTTCTCCGTTCACTTATCAATCGAGGTTTTATTATTAATTAATTAGTATTATTTATATATTGTTTCTCAAACGTTCTATGTTTGTATTAGAGAAAAAGGCCCAAACGCCGCTACACAGTGCCGGCCCCGTCCTCCCCTGCCGCCGATGCCAGGCCCTCTGCGGAGGCAGATAAATGCAAGCAGAGGGGCCGGGGACCGGCAGCTCACGCGCTGTGCGAACGGAGCGGCACCAAGCACCTTGGACCTGCTCATCCGGGCGTGTTACGACATGATAGTATGCGTGCGAGAGTGGAAAGATGGGGAGGTAAGTAATTGTCTCGGGGCTTTTTTTGTCTGAAGAAGAGTTTACAGAGTCGCCGATGGAGTACTTTGGAGTTGGCGGCGGGTGTGGGTTGCAGGGGGCTCGTCGGGTGTAGGGGGACACGGGAGTTACCCTACATAGGGTCCGCGCAGGGGCATCACCTTCACTGACTCCCTCTCTCTGTTGGTGTTCACGCGGTAGACTGAGCTTCCTTGTTCAGGGGTCTTTCTCCTTTGCCCTTTTTCGTGGTAGACCTGCGGGTATACGAGGGGGACGTCGGCCAGGCATCCTGGCCATCGTCGTATTACCCTTGCATAGCGGGTGACAAGACGCACATATCCCATGATAGGGACGGCGTGCTAAAGTCATGCCGTCTCCCTGAGGAGAAAATAATGTAGGGTTCGGGGACTGGTGAGTGGGGGGGGGACGACAATGAGGAACCGATTGGCAAGCGGATGGTGTCACGGGGTAAAGGTGAACTAGTAACAACTACCACAAGTGATTACTATAGCCCTGAGAGGTCAGCGACAGAGAGTAGGGAGGTCGCGATATATTGTTTATAGAAGGGGAGGATTGGTGTGGGGGTGGTGAGTGACGGCTGCCCGTGGAAAGCGGAGACGGCTAATCACCGCCCTTGACGAAATCGCTAACAGTAGGTCCCAAAGTGGGAGACGGGCCAACACACAACCGTCTTAGAGCGGCGTGTGCGGACTGGTGGGGTCGTAGGAGGGGTACCACCCACGGTGGGCCGCGCAAGAAGCCACCCTGGAAAGAATTAAGTGTCTGGGTAGGCGAGACGATGTCGTCCAAGTCGGGATTAGCTGACGACAGGGACGTAGGTGTCGTGGGGGAGGTGTCGGTCGCGGGGCGGCGGGACCATGCTGGGTCTGCAGGGAAAAAGAAATGATAAAAAAATAGCTTTCTGAGGAGAACCGGGCCCCAAGGGGTTAACATGACCACGGCCTGTGTCGGGACACGATGACTTGTGTATTAGTGGTGTTTTGAGATTAGTGGCCAGATCTGGAGCTGAGGGAGGAACCCGCGGGCGGCTCGTCATCGCGGAATTTGCTTGGATAGGTGGAGCGCAGGATGCCAGATCGCACGATGACGGTGGTCAGGCGTGGAGGTGTGAGGAAGCTCGGCATATGTGGAGTACAAGGGAGAAGTACGCCCCTGCCTCCATCTCCTGGTTTTTCATGACGCCCGCCGCTCTTCTGGCTGGGCTCTGGGTGCTCCTGTTTTCCTTTATGGCTACAGAGTTGCCCAGTGCCGTAGGCAGTGTTAGTGGTGAGATTAGATCCTTCCATATCAAATCCCAACGGGATCCCTTAAAGGGAAAGGGTTTTCTTTCTACAATACAATAATATTTAAGTTTCATGGGAAAAATACCAATTTAAAATTGTAAATAATCTGAATGGTTCAATCCCCTCATATCTGTACTGCCATTTGGGTAATCAGCTCTAAATGGGCGGTTTCATCCAAGTCATGGCCTGATTTTCTGCAGCTCCTCCTACCAGTGGGTAGCATTGAGATAATGTAATTGAAGCATGTGTAAGCGGGTCAGTGACCACCCTTTAAAGATACAAACCAAAATAAACTTCTCTGTAATCTGCTCCATTTAGAAATTATAGAATGCAACTGGAATCATTACATTGTAGCTTTAGTTTCTCTTTAAGTGAAATGATCCCATTTTCGTGTAGCAAATGTCCCTTAATTCAAACGTATAGCCAGTAGGTGTTGGTTTCTATAGTCCCCCCGCCGTGTCCCCCCACATCTTGGGCTGGGGGTGGGTCTGGGATCCTGGCTGGGAAATCTCTTTTGGGGTTGGCTGGTTCTGGGGGGGGGTGGCTGGGTTGTAGGTCCCAATCTGGGGTTTCTGGTCTGGCTGGGCTGTCTGGCTGTGGGCCAAATCTGGTCTTGGGGGTGTCTGCGTGCTGGTTCTGTCTGTCTGGGCTGGGCGGCTGGTCTGTCTGGTGGGGTCTCTGTGGGGCTGTGGGTTCCTGGGGTGCATCTGGTAGGGCCTGTAGCTGGGCTGGGGGGGTGTCTGGTCCTGTCTGGGGTGGAATCGTGTGGCTGGGTGTTCTGGTATCTGGGGTGTGTCGCGTGGTGGGGTCTGGGTCTGTGGCTGCTCTGGTGGGGGGGCTGGGGGGGTCGTGGGATCTGCTGGTGGTTCTGGTCTGGGTGTCTGTTGGGGGGCGGGGTCGCTGGTTGGTGGCTGGGGGGGGGGGTGGGATCTGGTGGGTCTGGTCTGATCTGAAATCCCGGGCTTGGGGCTGTGGGGGGTCTGTCTGTGGCTGGGTCTGCGTGGGCTTGCCAAATCTGGTGGGGGGGGCTGGGGGGTGGGGTCTGGAATCTGGGGGTTCTGGCTGGCTGGTTGTGAGGTCCCACATCGGGGTGTCTGGTGGTCGAAAAAAAAAAAAAAAGTCCCAAATCTGTCCTGCTGGGGCCGCCTGTGGGGTGGGTTGTCTGTCTGGGCGCTGCTGCTGGGCTGGGATCTGGGCTGGGGGGTGGCGCTCTGCTGGCTGGGTTCTGCGGGATCTGGGGGGTGTGGGGGTCCTGTGGTCTTGTCTGTCTGTCTGTCTGGGGGGGTGCTGTGAAATCTGGGTGGGGTCTGGTGGGTGGTGGTGTGCTCTGGGGTATCTGTTCTGGGTCTGTGTCGGCTGGGTTCTGGGAGGGGCTGGGCTGTTCTGGGGGTGCATTTATGCAAATGCAATATAAAGGAAACTGCTGGGATCACAAATAAAAAAAAAGAAAAAAAAAAAAAAAACATACAATGTTTTAACTGATTTAAAGGAGAAAACGCTGAACCCAGATATTCCTTTGAGAATGCAAGATATGGAAACTAACACCCCCAAATTCTGCCTTACAGTTCCCAAAAGGTTAAAGTGTTTTTTTGAGTCCAGCGCCTCTGGGGAACCAAAATTCATGAGTTTTAAACAATTATTGTCGGTATTTTAATTGTTTCTTGCAGAGAAAGTCTTTTCTCGTTTTTAATGAGGTTTGGGAGGGTTTTTGGTCTCGCTCATGTTACGTAAAATGACTTAAATTTTGGTTTTAAGTAACAGCTCTGCGTGATTGGGGCCTTATAGTCCACAAGCGATGACCTAGAGATTGCGCATATGCAGTTCCTTTCAGGTCCCGGTCAACGTCAAAGAACTTTTACGCATCTGCAGGTGGAAGTGAATAGAGAATCATTTGATTTTTTAGTTTGTTTCCTACACTAGTCTGTTAACCCTCTGATGGTCCATTTGACCCTCTGTGGCAATGTCATTTATAGAATCATAGAAAAACATTCAAAACACTCTTTCCGCAAACACATAAAGTTCCTGCAGGAGACAGGTGCAGGATGCTCCTCATATCCTTTGATGTCAATGCAGGACAAATTATAGGCAATCCACGCTTATTCTGTTAGATGGAGCTATTGCACCTTTAAAAACGGCAGTTTGTTTTGTCACATTGGGCCCTAAAGTATGAGAAACTTGGGAGTTATAAAGAGTTTGTGGTGTCCAGAAAACTTTGTAAAGGGGGAAATATCCCGAGGGAATATTTAGTGTATAAACCTGCAGAAGGTTATGAATGGTCAAATGAAGTCTTGCTGTTAATACTGTGGTCGCCAATACACCAAGTGCCACTAACCCTGATATTAACTATACTTCAGGATCCCACATAATAATGTATCATTTGGGGATGAATAGGAAATTTGTCAATTTAGATGGCACCCAATGCAATAACCCAAGGTTAAGTAAACCATATGTAACTATCAATTTCTAAACAAATAGGTTGAAGTTCCCCTTTAAGTTGTATATTTTTCCTTTGCTGTTGTGTTCGTTCGTCCTTCCACCATCCCCCCCACCGTATTTATTATAATTAACCCCCAATTTTTCAACTCCCTGCCTTGCATCTTTCTTGCTCACTAACGACTTGCTCCGTCTGTGAGTTCAGCTCCCCCCCCTATGCTGTCCTAGATACCACCATTCGCTGTCCTTGTAAAACACATACAGATGCCACTGATGTCGAAGATAATCAGGGACCTTGGTATGATACTGGACGTGGCAGAGCTTGGCAACTTCACTGCAATTTTACCCATAATTGCCCTTCCCTACTACACTCCTGCCATCCTGTGCAAGATCAGCTCTGAGACAAGCAGTTGGTAGCTCCCCGCCCCCCCCCCCCCATATCATCTCCCAAACAGAAGCCCCCCGGACCAATGTGACCATCATGCACTCTATAGCCAGCCCGCCTCTTGCGTTCTACATCCCTTTCTTTTAGTTTCACTTTAGACTTTCAGTGGCTCAGATTGTGGGTCAAGTAGGGGGAGACCTTGAACTCCCTTCAACCAAATCTTTATTATCCCAAATCCAACATTGTTACACCTACTAAATGTGTCTGTTCCTTTTAAAAAAATATAATATAATATAACATAAAAATAAAACCAATACTGGAGTAGACCAACACAACAACCCACCTTGGCACTTCACTTGGCGCAGTTCTCATCCTTTCATCCCACTGTGTGCTGAATAACAAGACATGACTTAACTGGTTCTAGTGTTTTTTCAATTTGGCAAAGTCGATAATGGCATTCAGCTCTTCTGGAAGTATTTAAGTCATGACGATAATGTTGTTTTAATAAGAATGGAAAACAAATAAATAATTATTCTCACTCTAGCAACATGGATCTTCGTACCAAAGTCCAAGCATATTCTGTTTTTGTTTTTGATGGCCGTTGGGGCAGTACATCAAAGGCGGCCATTTATTGTTTGGCACTCAGAACTTTGTAGTAAACAATGGCTTTCCTAGACATTATTAGATTTAGAATGAGTATTAGACTTCAAGTTTTTAAGACCTGTTTGATTTAAAAGACTAAACTAGGAATAACATTTTATTTTAAGTATCTCCCCTGAAAATAGTTACCAAATAATGTTATTCTTAATCCCAGAAGAAGCGCTAGTGGACCATTCCATTTCAAGATGGCAGTAAATCAGTATCTACCCAACTGCTTGCTGTTTTTATAGGTTAGTCGTGGTTTTCTGATATGACTTCAAACAAAGCTTGTGTTAGGCGTAATTGCAGGTTACTGAGTGAGGTCCTGGTCAGTTGAGAGTAAGACAACACCGTACTTTTGATTAAATCTCATGCAATTTTATCACATAAGCAATCTATAAAATCAGGTGCAGTTCAGAGGTAGGTAGGGTAATACAGATTTTAATGAGAACTAGGGCCCTAGTATAAAAGATCGAAATCATGATCAAAAAAAATTACAGATCTTTATCAGAAAAATAGCGCTCGTTATCGCAAACATAACTAATCAGTATTTTCGCGATCACTATTGCTATTTTTACGATAAATCTGTATTTTTTCGATAACGATATCACCTTTATAAAATAGGGCCTAGATGAGATTGAGGTGGGGTCCTAACTATTGTATAACCCTCACACTTATTATTAAAATGATCTATAAATCGCCACCAGCAATACCCGGATACATAGGAACTAGGACCTTTGCCCACAGAGTTTACCGTCTCATGGGGGTGAAGCATAAGGTGACGTGATTGTAAGAGAAGATTACATTACTGAGCCGGCATCAGATTTACGGATGGATTGAAGTTGTGGCAGGCAGTTGTTGGTAAACTGAATAATACACACAACTAGAAACAAAGCATGGATCTCAATGGGCACACTGAATACAATCATGGGTAATGTGTCCTAGAAATGAATTTTATTAGAGCCAGTTAAAAAATATTATTATTTTAGACAATAATCATTCGTGCATGATAGCAATCATAACAAGGTTAAAAACTCCCATCACCCCCATATATAGCAATATACCGGTATATTGGAAACATAAAGTGGCTAATACACTACAATGGATCACACCCTAGGTACACACAAATATCCGTAAATGGGCATTGTCTGCTTGATCCCTCCTATCATTTGTACCTACCCTTGGTATTGTATCATTGGCAATAGCATTTTAATTTTCTGCGTTATTGCGACACACTGCCCAATTTACGGATATTTGGGGTGTTTACTGGTTGATCCGGTAGTTTAATTATGCGCTTTATTTTCGGCAATATACCGGTACTACATTTGCTATACTTATGGGTTGGTGGGATTTTTTTAACCTTGTTTTTCTGATTGTAATCATGTACGGAATTGATTTTCTACCTAGTATATTTTTAACTGGCTCTAATAAATTCAATTTCCTATGACATTACCCATGATTGTGTTCAGTGTGCCATTGATATCCATGCTTTGTTCTAGTTGTGTTTATTATTCCGTTTTGCATGATGCTGCACCTGTATATTGCAGGGTAATGAGCTCAGTTAATATAATACTTAACGTCTGTCCGTCACACATTTCGCTTAGAGTTGTCTTGGTAAACTGCACGAAGGGTGTTTGCGTAGTCAGCTGGGATAATGGTTTAGGGCATGAACTGTATTTTGGCAGCGTCATGCAAAAAGGAGGAGCAATACAAAAGATGTTTTGAGTTGTAATGCTTGTTACATTGGGGTTTGAGTGTGTACAGTATACGGTGGGTATATATAGTGTGTACAGTATACAGAGGGTATATAAAGTGTGGACATTATACGGTGGGTATATAAAGTGTGGACATTATACGGTGGGTATATAAAATGTGTACATTATACGGTGGGTATATAAAGTGTGTACATTATACGGTG
>JAACNH010004898.1:0-22334 GCA_019447015.1 Hymenochirus boettgeri | reverse complement strand
ACAGGGACACAGGTATACAGGTATATATACAGGGACACAGGTATACATATATATGCAGGGACACATGTATACAGGTCTATATACAGGGACACAGGTATATAGGTATATATACAGGGACACAGGTATACAGGTATATATACAGGGACACAGGTTTACATATATATACAGGGACACAGGTATACAGGTATATATACGGGGAAACAGGTATACAGGTATAGACACAGGGAAACAGGTATATATACGGGGACACAGTTATACGGTTATAAATACAGGAATACAGGTATATATACAGGGACACAGGTATACAGGTATACATATATATATATATACAGGGACACAGATATACAGGTATACATATATATATATATATATATATATATATATGGACACAGGTATACAGGTATACATATATATACAGGGACACAGGTATACAGGTTTATGTATTTGATTTTAAAATGACTAAAAAAAGCAAGTGACCCACTAGGGGACTGTGTCCTTAGGCATAATGTCAATTACATAAAGTTGATCTGACCAAAATATTAGAACAAAAAGGGATTTAAAAAAGGCCTCTGGTTACTGGATAAAAGCCAGTAGGTGGGGAAGTGAAAGTCTTTATTATTTATCCAATGCAAGGTCAGAGAGAAGACCTTCCCATGGAAATGCAACCAAGCAGGGGGTTGATTAGTTAAAACATTTTATACCAGAATTACATGGTTGGACATGGTTAGAAGGATTTTAATTTTACCATCATAAACACAACCAAATGCCTATGTTTTTACTATTGTTTATGAACTAGCCCAATACTATGGGGCCCTGTCATATGCATTGACCTCTACTGTTCTGATAACACCTCCTAACATACCCATGCATTAGAACTCACCTTCCGACCAATCCCACGACATTCAAGCCATTCTTCAGGAACTGCTTTGCCTGTTCTTTTTGCAACCAACATACAATCACCTAATGAATGGGCCAGACGGGACCATCGCAGGGAGATCGCAAGGTGAGGAAATGCCGACACATAAGATATTAGATAGATTAGACATTCTTTTAAATTTGAATGTCTAATCTATCTAATTAAACTCACTTTCTACACACGCCCCTAAAGGTACTGAGGGAAAGGAACTAAAGTCCTCACCAACCCCCCCCCATACCAGTCTTCCAAAGTTCCATTTGTAGTGCCTGTCTGACTTCTTCCCATAGGCCAGCATTTGTTCATTGTGATGACGCACTCTGCATTAACTGCATCTTTCCTTTGGCCAGCCTGGAAACAGTCCCAGACTATTAGGGGTGGTATCTACACAGGCAACCTTATTTGCTTTGTCTTTTCCCTTATATACATCCTACATTACCTGTTAATTCAGCCCCTTTAATCCAGTCTGGCTACTGCCTTCTTACCTGGCAGACATTTAAACCAATGAGACTGCGTGCTCAGTAGGAAATGTTTATTGTCATTGGATGGACCAATGGCCAAGCGATGTGGAAGCAAGATTTAGTTTTCCTGCCTGAATTAAATTAAAATAGAAAATGGGATGGGGTTATAGGTTATTTTAAATCGTTTATTTTAAATTAACCATAACTGGAAACTTTAATTGTTCCCAACCACCACTGTGGTTCATTTTTTGTTGTTGATCTGCCCCCTTTTCTTTAGATATCCAATCTAAAACTTCTTATATTTCAGCTGTCAATCAAGTTCCTTACTCTCAAAAACTATTCTTCTGTGAGCAGTTTTACTGTAGCTGGAATGGTGACAGAGGAAAAAAGTCAGGTCGGATGGAAGTGGGAGTGGTTAAAAGAGGTAGGGGGGATACTGCTCCTAAAAAAATGTGTGCTGGATTGAAGGCATGCAGCAACACTCGCAAGTGCGACTTACATGTAATCAATTATAGATTAAGATGAGGCAAAGTAATTTTTTCACTATAGTGTCCCTATAAGATGTGTAAAGTAGAGTATTATTAAGCAGTGTTCAGGTACATATTATATGGTGAATGGCCTGAATAGGTCTATAACATTCTTATCCAGGTGCCCCTTTAGCAGGCATCATTTCTTACCATCACAAGGAATTTAACATTTACACATTTTAGAGAGTTCCAGCATGAGGTCCAATGTTCCTTTGTGGATACTTAACTAAAGTTGAAATGCGAGGATAAACAGTTCATTGCAGTTATCATATAATTAAGGGACTAAAATAATAGATTGATTTGTTTTTTTTCCCTAAACCATTTAAACCATTGACAGCTTTTCTGTTGGATATTTAAACAACATTATGTAAAGTGATGAGTCAAACAGACCAAAAGGCCACCAGAGTTCCAAAAAAGCCAGCGTTAAAGATTACTGGTGGTAAATTCAGACAGTCACAGGCTCGTATCCAGTTCAAAAGGCTGCCAACCTTCGATGGAATCCTTTGCCTCACAGCCTGCCCCACCAGCTGGAAAAAATTTGCACAAAGCAATCACCTACAAGGGAAAAGATGAGGAAGGGATTCATATATTCAACTGTACAAATTCACTACTGTAGCCTTGCCAAAAATGACAAAGATGTATCAGCTTTCTGGGACTTTTGAGAGTGTGACATTAGGGTACATTAGACACAGGAGAAAATGTCTAAACAAAGGATCTTCTATTTTACCAATTAAAAGCATCACTTACTTGCTAACTAACCAAGAAGGAAAATATTGTTTCGGACACAAATTATTATTATAATTATTATTATTATTATTATTATTATTAGTAGTAGTAGTAGTAATAGTAGTAGTAGTAGTAGTAGTATTATTAATAAATACTATGAGCTCAAAATTTGCAAGCTTAATAGAGAACTAAACTTTATTTTATTACCTTTATTGTGAAAGCTTTTCTCCCCTGAACACCCATGCATTGTAAGATACTATTCCAGTAAGCGGCATTATGTACATATACAGTAAGAATAGTATTCTGTAACTGCTGTAAGAAGGTTGCCATGTTGTTGCCAGTACATGTCTATGTCCATGTAGTCTTCAAAGAGCATTGTGAGCATCTTCACTAGAGATGGGCGAACTTCATAAAGTTCAGTCTGTTTTCGAACTTACGAACTTTCGAAAGTTCGAATTCGGACCCATTAAAGTCAATGGGGGAGTGATAGTTTGAAAAGTTCGGATGATTTACAGCTAAACTAACAATGGTAACTTACTGTAAATGGCTGTAACACCTGGGAAATGATCTGGGGAACATGTCACTATATCCAAAACTTGTTAAAACACTTCTTAAACACGAGCGGGTAATTGTCGGGTTTTGCACAAGCTACATTAGACGGTTACGGCCAATTCAAGGATTACTGAATGATACTTTTGAGGGTTACCGAAAATAGAACCATTAATTTGAGAGTTACCAAAATCGAACAATACTTTTGAGGATTATCAAAAACAATAGATACTTTCAAGGGTTAGCGAACGATATATTCTAGGGTTAGCGAAAACGATCCATACATTCGAAGGTTACCGAAAACTAACGATACTTTCGACGATTACCAAAAACGAACGATACTTTCGAGGGTTAGTGAACGATACATTCTAGGGTTAGCGAAAACGATCCATACATTCGAGGGTTACTGTGAATGAACAATATTTTCAAGGGTTACCGAAAATTGAAGGCTACATTCGAGGCTTAGCAAACGATACATTCTAGGGTTAGTAAAACCGATCCATACATTTGAAGGTTACCGAAAATTAACAATACTTTCGAGGGTTAGCGAACTATTCATTCTAGGGTTAGCGAACGGCTTTCCGATAATTATTGAAAATATAGCCGCGAGTCCAAAAAACAAACTAGTTCGAATGGTTTGAGTTTGTCCAAACTCATAAAGTTTGTTTCGAGTTTGGTTTTGTGTCCATCACTAATCATTTATTGTGTATGAAAAGCAAAGGAATTTATCATCATCATCATCAGGAATGGGAGTGTTAAAAATTTTTGCTAGAATACTACACTGAAATCCCTTTTCTCTATCAGAGAGATGCAGCATCTCTGAGCTGCAATATGATGGACTATCAACTTATACGGGGCAAGGCTGCATCTTCCTTGTTTTTGTGAGCCCTACCAAACAGTTTATCCATGGGAAGGCAGGAAAAAAAAACATCTGGAAAGGGGGCAAAAAAGAAAAACCTTTGTTACTCCTAAACCTAATAGCAATTGGAAAGGATCCCTGGATCAATTAGAACGGCATTAATATCAGTAAATTTCAATATTTTTAAATTTTAGAAAACTATCCAGCCCACACGTGAAGCTGTTTAATGAGGTTATTATTACCACATGTGCTGGAAAACAGTTCCACGGTTTCTCTGTTCTCTCTGTAAAGAAACTTTCCTAACCTGAAGGTGAATCCTTTTTTCTTCTTATCTTAAAAGATATCTTCAAGTCCTCTGAAATGATGTACAATGCACCTGAGAGTTTATTGTATGGCCCATTAATATATTTACTATATAAAGTGATCATACCCCACATAATCACAGCAAAGTAAAAAGCCCTAAATTGTCTAATCTGTCTGCATAGTACATTCCACTTACTAATTTAATCGCCCTTCTCTTAACTCTCCCATTTTCAATTTGTCACTTTTATATATGGGATTCCAAAACTGAACCTCATATTCCAAATGAGGCCTTACCAGTGCCTTGTAAAGAGGGAGAATAATATTTGTCTTCCTTGAATCTATACCCCTCTTTATCATGCTAGCTTTAGCCAGTTACTGTCTGGCACTGTTTACTCTAGCTACGTGTGATATCTACTAGAAACCCCAAATCTTTTTTTTCAACAGAGATTCTCTTAGCTCAGAGCCATTTAAAATGGCACAAGGATTGTTAAACCCCAAATACATCCCCTTATATTTGTCAACATTGAATCTCATCTGCCATTCTGCTGCCCATTTTTACAACCTGCAGTATCTAGGACTGCCTGCAGCAATTGCACATAATTTAAAGTTATCAATGTCCTGCATTGTTTTGTGTGACCAGCAAAGATCTGTTTACTATCGGTATACTAAAAAACATTTAAAGTGATATGGTATTGGTAAATTTTGATCACTTTGACTTATTGGTGGACTTATTAAGTAACAATATTTGTATAGATATGGGATTTAGAGGTAAAGCATGATTTTAATTGTTTTAATATGTATCCCTGATATGTAATACAGTGTTGCAGTATGGCCTTTGTAATTGTAGGACTTGATGGACAGCTCAAGGTGGGTCATGGCAGGTCCATAGGGAAGTCACACTAAAAAGAGATATAGAGAAAACAGGAAACACAAAAAAAGGTGGAGCAGGAAGAGTAGCATGAGAAGCAGTGATGCCTTTCCTGTCAGATGCTGGGGAACCTACCCGTTTTTTTAATGCTGTCACAGATGAAAGAGCTAAGCTGTAATTAGTCATAATTATATATATTTGTGAAATATATATAATTTCACAAATGGTTAAGTCAAAGATTAATCAAGATTATTTACTACCCAATCTGGCACATTTGCTGTAGGAACTTCACAGTGGCCAACATGTTTCAGTCTCAATTCAAAGTGAATTTGAATTCTTCCATGTAGTCTAGTGCGGTGATCCTCAAACTGCGGCTCTCCAGATGTTTAAAAACCACAATTCCCAGCATTCCTCAACTACAGAGGGAAGCATAGGAATGCTGAGAGTTGTAGTTTTTAAACATCATTTCAAAATAAAACCTAAATTACATCTCTAGATAAAATATGTGAGAAGTTATTGCTGGAAAGGTTCAGTGATATTACTTCCTGCTTGAACACTTCCTGTTTTCAGCCATGTGACCAGCTTGTAGTCATGTGACCAGTCTCTGTCTGCATTAATAGGCTCCCCTTTTCAACTGTCATTTTTCCCCCCAGGTACTTCCTGATTTTAACTGAGCATGCTTCTCCCCCGGGGTAAATGGCAGTGGCAGAGGTCAGGTGATCTCACTCAACCTACTGGAAGCAGGAAGTTTTAAAATTAACCCCAATGTACTGTAATGTCTCACAGGCTCCAGCCAGAGATGTGATTGTCAGCTCATTTTAAAGGAAATACTGCAGGCTTTCATTCAAGCCTAACTTGTTTTGAGACCACAGTTGCCCTTTAAGACGAGATTTTTTAGTTTACTATGCAGAGCTCCTGAGAAATATGTACTGTAAAACCTTCTTTGGCAAAAAAAATAAATAATTTAGGGAGTAGGATTTCATTGTATCTAAAACAGACTTCATACCAAATAGCATAACTATATCCCAAACACAATGTAAGGTATAACTGATATATATGAGTGTGCGCATTGTTAAAATAAATAAATACAGCTCACCTTGTCCACTACATCAGATCCAGCTAGGGGTCAACTAAAGATAAAATAAATTAAAACTTTTTTCATAAGTCATGGAGAGTTTTGATCTTAATCTACAAGCTAATCAAATATTCTACTTACGATTTTATTTAAGTTTTGGTGATGTGTTTCTCTTACCATTTTCCAGTTGCCTAAACCATCTACAGTAAATTATTTACTTTATTTACCTTCGCACTGAACTTTTGGATTATTTTCCCCCTATTAACGTCTATGGGTTTGTGTTCGAATTTTGGGATTTTCGAATTTCTTCGAAAATTCTCAAAATTTGAAATGGAACAAAACTCGCAGATTTTCCAACATTTCTAGTTAAAGAACCTTATTTACTATTAACTTTAGTTTTTTCCCAATAACTTAAAACCATTCAAATTTTTAATGCACATTTTTTCCCCATTTCCCAAGGTCCTTTGCGAGTGGAGATGCAAGCCCAATTTAAGTCTATGGGGATTGTGCCGAAAAAGAATTTGGCTTACAGGGAGGTGCAACCAGGAGCTTGGGGAAAAAATAGAAGTGCCCACAATTACATACATGTTTAGGCAACTGACAGCATTCAGAAGGTTACAAATACAGCAGTTCTAATCATCATTACACAGAGAATTCCCTGAACTTAATTTATTGCTAGTAGAACCCCTCGGTTCCGAAATCCGAATGATCCGTTGTGGGATTTCAGGGTTTCGGAGTGCATTTTTGATTATTATCAAATGTTCGAGGCTATTTTCGATAATCTTCGAAAATAGCTTTGAACATTTAATAATCCCTGAAAATACGTATTTTCGAGGTTTATCGAATGTTCAAGGCTATTTTCGAAGATTATTGAAAATAGCTTTGAACATTCGATAATAATCAAAAATTTGTTCCATTTTCGGATTTTCAGATCTTCAGGATTTTCCCGAGAACCGGGAATCCCCAAACGAAAAAAAACTGGTGAGTTTCGCCCATCTCTAACTGCTAGACCTTCATTTTCCTTTAATGGCTATGTCCACCCTTAAAACCATTTTTGGATATATGATTCCCCCTGTCGCCCCAACCGCTCTATTTTTACTCTTAGAAAGTGCCCCAAACTTTACTTACCTCCCCTCTTTCCTCCGCCACGCTTCCGGCCCTCTGCTTGCGAGAAAATGCAAGCAGAGGGGCGGGACCGGCCATCACGTCTGTGATTGGCTGAGCGGCAGCCAATCACGGATGCAGCTGCCGGGAATTCATTGCGGCGGGGGAAAGAGGGAAGGTAAGTAAAGTTTAAGGAACTTTCTAAGAATAAAAATGGAGCGGTTGGGGCTGGGGGGACAGGGGGAATGTTATATCTTAAGGGTTTTACACTAGGGGGAGGGAATCCTGAGAGGGAGGGAGAGGGAGGGGGAGGGAGGGGGAGAAGGGCTGCAGTACGCATGCCAAACTTCTCCCGGAGGCCAGGTAGGAGGCAGAGTCCTATATGGACTCTGCTATCCTCCTGGTGGGCAGTTTTTGGGACTTTGGGGGGGGACTACAGGAGAACCTTATGGAGCTGGGATGTGAGGTAAGGATTAAACTACACTACACAATGGGGCCAGTAGTGGGGGGGATTATAGTTTTGGGGGTGGACATGCCCTTTAAGAATAAATAATGGATATTTAGCACCTGTGGATAAATATACAGAGGATAGAAACACTGAATGATATGATAGCTCGAGAGCTTGGAAAGGGATCCATGTAATATTAGAAGTAGGGATGGCATAGAACTCGAACTCGAACCCGAGTTCGAGCCGAACTGTTCGAGTTTGAACGGACCCGGACTTCTCGAACTATCTCGGACGTGGACTTTCGATATTTCCCGGACTTTCGATGATTTATCGAATGTTCGAATGTTTGAATGTTCGAATCCGCGAGTAAAATGTACATGGTATCTAGGCGCGAACATCGAATCTGCGAGTAAAGTCTCCATTAAAGCCTATAGGCGAGCATCGAATCTGCGAGTAAATGTCCATGTTACCTCGAACGTTCGAACGCGAAAGCTCGAAAGTAGCGCGTGTGAGAGTAAAATCAATTTTACGAAAGTCCTGGATATTGGAACATGCTCCCCAGACCATTTCCCAGGTCCCACAGCCATTTACATTAAGTTACCATTAATATTTTAGTTGTATTTGACTCGAACTTTTCGAACTATTTGCCTCCCATAGACTTTAATGGGTGCGTTTTCGAACTTTCGAACTTTTACAATAGTTCGAAAGTTCAAAAACGGACCGAACTTTCAATAGTTCGACCATCTCTAATTAGAAGCATTTAAAAATTGAACTATGCCACATGACCTGGGTTTTTTGAGTTGCATGTTCACCATTTCAGGATTTGCAAACCGAAGAACAAAGTATGAAGAACTTGGCTTAGCAGCATAAACCCCATAGAGGAAATCCCATTGACATGTGGGGTTTTTTTTTCTTTCACAAAAGGGCTCGGGAAGGTTGTCTAAGAACAAAATCTGAAATGGTTTAACTGTCGTGTTTTTGTAAGCGATCTTTTTCTCAGACTGTCTCCATTACAAAGTCCTTCGCATGCAAACTCAATTAGAGTCGTTTACGAATCTTCACCGCATGCTGTTTATCATTGATGCATTAGGGGCGGGTGGCAAAATCCTTCTAGTTTCTGTTCAGCTGAAATGGATCTTAGAAAACCACTTTTTATTTTTGTGGAGAATAAAGTTTGTTAATTGAGATTGATTATTTAGAGTTCAATGTAAGAGCAGGATGAACAAATAATAGTTATAGAACACAAGGTGGTTTGTGCTGTGTAGTCCATTTGTGGCCCAGTCACTTTAAGGATTCTGGTTTATGATTAAATTCTTTAGGCTGCCCTGCAATAACAAAGTTTACAAATACAATTTCCAATTCTTGGGGGGGGGGGGGATGGATAGGAAAAATAATTTATGTGGGAAAACAGTAGTGAGATGTGTACAAAAGTGAACTTGAACCTGAGTTCGGGCCGAACTTAATAAGTTCAGATGAACTTGAACTATTCGAACTAGTTCAGGTTTGAAGTAGTTAGTTTTTTTGGACTTGCGGCTGTATCTTCGCTAATTATCGTAAATTCGATCATTTCCGAATTTACGGGCCGTTCGGTAAACCTAGAATGTATCATTCGTTTTCGCTAACCCTAGAATGTATTGTTCGCTAACTCTCGAAAGTATCGTTCGGTAACCTTCAAATTGGCTGTAACCCTCGAATGTAGCTTACGCAAACCCGTCAATTGCCCGGTCATGAAGTAAGAAGTGTTTTAACAGGTTTTGGTGACAGTGACATGTTCCCCAGACCATTTCCCAGTTGTCACAGCCATTTACAGTAAGTTACCATTGTTAGTTTATCTGTAAATCATCCAAACTTTTCGAACTTTAATGGGTCCGTTTTTGAACTTTCGAACTTTTACTGAAGCTCGAACGATCGAAAACGGACCGAACTTTCTGAAGTTCGGCCATCTCTAGAAAACAGTGGGTTAGGGGTTAAATACTTTTTAAAGGTTGTGTATAAAATGAGATACAGTATTGTAAACTTTCACTTTCAGTGGGTATTATATTATAATAGGTGAAAATGTTTGTCTGTGCTATTAATCTGCCTCCACCAATCAGATTGAAATGTTTTTTACTGTTAGATTCCATGTTATTGGTGTATGTAGATTAATAACACAGGCCAGACTTATGCACCTTTTATTAAATAAGCCCCGGAGTACGTTCTTCTCCCTAGATGATTCCATCACACCTGTTAAGCCTTCGTAGTGGAAAATGAAATTTTAAATTTTCCTGTCTGGCAAAGAAGCCAATGTTTCTCTCAAGCAACAGCGCAGCAAATTATTGGTACAACTTTAAGGTTCTCGTGAGACAGAGCAGGTCTACATTCCAAACAATGCTTTCTTCTTGGGAAAGTTCGGATGATGGAGCAGATCCTAATTGATTTTTATGCACAAGGCAAGTAGACCAAGAGAATAAAACTTTTAAGATTTTAACAGTCTGTGAAAAAAAAAGCTGAAAAAACCAATAGTTAGAATCAATGGAAGTCCAGCTAAAAATACATTTCAACATAAACCATGGCTGTGTTTGATTAATAAATTAATAAGAATTATGTATATGAAAAAGTCACATTATAAAAATATTATTAAATATATAGAAATATTATTCTCCCTTTTTACAAAGCATTGGTAAGGTATCATTTGGAATATGCAGTGAAGATTTGGAATCCTGTGTACAAAAAGGACATGGAAATGGAAAGGATTCAGAGAAGGGCAACTAAATTACTAAGGGAATTGGGGGAGCTTGACTATGCAGGCAGATTAGACAAGATACAATTATGTACATGATTACTGTGTATAAATACATTAACGGGCCATACAATAAACTATCTGGGGCATTGTTCACCAATAGAGCATGTCAGAGGACACAAGGACATCCCTTAAGACTGGAAGAAAAGATGTTTAGTCTTCAAGTTGGGAAAGGGTTTGTCACTGTGAGAACGGTAAAGCTATGGAACTGTCTTCCAGTGGACATTGTTATGGCAGGTTCATTGGTCAGTTTAATAAAAAGCTGGATGAGTTTCTGCAAACAAGGAATGTTACAAGTTACTGGTATTGATACATAAAGTAGAGTTGGGAAAGGGTTTTTCACTGTGAGAACGGTAAAGCTATGGAACTGTCTTCCAGTGGACGTTGTTATGGCAGGTTCATTGGTCAGTTTAATAAAAAGCTGGATGAGTTTCTGTAAACAAGGAATGTTACAAGTTACTGGTATTGATACAAAAAAATATGTCTTTATTCAACCTCAAATAATACACTACTGTACTATATATTATTAGGAATCAATAAAACAAGGATAAGTCTATGCAATACATAAAGTTTCAAGTATACTGATTTTACTGTCCCTGGATTGATCATAGTCAGGGAGGTTTGGATAGCACTGTAACAGAACATGTATATAGGTGGTAAATAGGGGAAGAGGCCTTGAGCAGAATTGCTTGACCACCAGCTAGTTACTTGACCTCATAGTTTCCAATCCCTGCAGTAAATCAAGAATGTGACAAATGACATCACAACCAATGATTGATTGCTGTTTCTCCAGCCGCCTCCTCTGGACATTTTTTATTTTTTATACTACTGCAAATAAGCTGCATTGTAGAGAGAGAGAGAGAGAGAGGGAGAGAGAGAGAGAGAGAGAGAGAGAGAGAGAGAGAGAGAGAGAGAGAGAGAGAAATGAACTTCCCTTTAAGGTGGAGGAGATTTGAAAATCATACACAGGGAGCAACCATAGATTAGAGCCCTGGCCAAAAGTGGAAAGCTCTAATACATGCTTGCTCACTCCCTTGTGTATACTATTTAAATGTCCATCTCTCTTAAGGGCGAAATACCCAAATAAAGGACTAGTTAATACTACTACAAATATATACAGCTAAGGCAAAAATGAAAGTGCCTTCCTGTTAAAGTGATTGTAGAGAATGTGTAATCTTTCTGTATTTTTATTACTTTTCCATATTATATTCCTTCAGTAGGGACAAATACAGTTCTTTCATCTTGGAATATTTATGACCATTACAGTTGTGGAGGGAATTCCAGAACATTCATGTCTATAAATGTAAACATTACTGTAAGTGTATAAATCACATCAATATCTGGCTTGGTGGGATGGGTGGGGAATTTTTTTGGTCTAAACACTTTGGAAATTTGGCTTCAATTGTGGCTTAAGATCATTATAACCCAGTGCATTTTAACTATCGTAATGGTTTCCAAATTATTAACATATTGAGAAATATTTAGAATGTAAATTACGCCCCCTACAGGTCAAACCTGGAAAAAGCAGCTGCACCATTTCAGGTGGGTCATCCACAGTGTGACAGAGAACTGCTTACATTGTCTTCACCATTTATAACGTTTTCTAAATGTATCCACTTCTTCAAGTGGAGAAAACTAAAAAAATTAACAGAATGCTTAATTGTGTGTCTATGTCTTAATTTCAATTAATGGTTAATTGGTATAATAATCAAGGACCCATTCAACCAATAAAAATCTTAGAAAAGTTTATTGGCCTGTAGAAAAAAAAATTGCCCCAAATGAATGGCTAATCTATAAGTTAAACTATATTCTTCTTTTCCATACTTCTCTGCGTCTGTTAATGTAAGCCAAGAAACTATAGGATAAGGGTTATACCAGATATGAAAATATAATGGTTCACATACTCATAAGGAACAATCAGATTTTGGAACCGATGGGTTCCGTGTCAGATCCAGGTCCGAGACGGACCCGTATCCCATCTCTAATCTCTACTCAGTAATCAAGGAATGGCCTGTAATAAATGTGTTATTAGTTAGTATTTTCCCTTATAGGTAAGGTATACAGAGAGTCCATTAGATGCCCACATCCAACCAGACATTTGCTTTAAACATGGCCATACATTGAACTCATGTTCCAACCGATCCCACAACATTCAAGCAACTCTTCAGGAACTGCCTGGCCCATTCATTTTGTGATGGTACTGTATGTCAGTCGCAAAAAAACTTTCATGGAATCATTCGGGAGGTGGGTTCTATTGTATGGCCACCTTAATGTCTTAATTAATTGTTCAGGTTCACAAGAGGTAATTATCCACTGCCATGCTGTTTATTTCACACGGTGCTTTTTTTAAGAGATGGAACACATTTAAATTCAACCTTAATTTGCAGCAAATCTTCGGGTTTTAACATTTCTTGAAAACGGCGTACTTCTGCAAATCCTTGCATTTTCTCTGATATTGTATGGAGCTCATACACACAACAATTGAGATAATAATATCCTGGTATCGTTTGATGTTTATTGACCAAAACATTTTCTAACCTTTTTTGACTTTGGAAATTCGAAATTTGTTATGCAGAATGCCAAATGTTTGAAAATACTATGCGGAATGCAGAAACAGGAAGCGCATGACGTTTCCGGTGCTGAACGGTGTTTTTTAAAGAATTTGGCCATTGATACATATTCCCCAGACCATCTTCCCAGGTCCCTGAGCCATTTACTGTAAGTTTCCATTGCTATTTATACCTTCATTTTAGTGGGAATTTTTGGATTTAATAACTCCCATTGACTTCAATGGGTCCGCCTGCGGATTTTCAAATTTTGGTATATTTTGGAAAATCTGTGAAGTGGAACAGATTTCAGTGAGTTCGGCCATTCTCTATGTAGACATTGTTCACCTAATTTAAATGATGAGGGTATGAAAGATGTTCAGTGGTGGGCCAAGGGAGATATCATTTAGCACGCATGCCTTGGATAGAATCACTGAGAACCAATTAGTGTTTTGGTTGATGTACAGTATGATTTGGATTTTTTACAAATAGAAAGATAAACTTTTGGGGTTTGTCTGGATGATAATTGGTTGATGCCTGATATAAAAAACACTGCTAGTAAACATGTGATAGATGCTCCCAAATTACCCCTTAAACGGTTCAAGTCCATATAAATGCACAACCCCGACCCCAGCAGAAAACATACTGGACTTCTGAGGGCCCAAAAGTTCTAAAGGGGTTCACCATGCTAAAGGATTTGTGCTAAAGGATGGATTTGGGAGAATTGTATGAGTGAGTTTCAAACATCACAGCTTTATTAATGATTATTTATTGGCTTACATGTAGCAGAATTCAAATCTACAAACTAGTCCCAATAGATTGGATTTTTTAAAAATATATTTTTTTTAAGGACATGTCCACCCTTAAAACAAAAAACTGGTGACTTGAAAGTTATCTGTCTCCAACCCCAACTAATATTTTTACTAGTTTGTAACATGGATTTGTAACCAGCTTTTAAATAAGTTATTTTTCATTCGGCCAAAGGTATCTGCCTCCTCCCTCTGCTCAAAGAGCTTTTTATAAGCTTGAGCATGTGCAGATGAGGCAGCAGGGGAAACAGCAGTCAATCATTGGTAATCATTTCAGTTTTTACAGCCTTGATTGACTGCATGGAGGGAGGAGTCAGCTTACCCCAGAATGGGAACAATAATTATCCTTAAATATCTGGTTAGTAATTCAGGTAATAAAGTGTAAAATATATAAGTAGGGATTGGGGGTAGGTATTTTTAATGGTGGACATGCCCTTTTATTGTGCTTCAAAAGGACAGATTTGCCTTAAATCACGTCTGTATTTTTTTGTCTTTCAAAACCAGATTTCATTTGGAATGTTAAAAACCAACCGCACCCCTCCCCCCCCCCCGAATCCTACTAGCTAACATTATTAATTCATGTGATTTATGACTCTTTTGAAAGAGCACATGCATTTTAATATAAGTGGAAGAACATGCTAACAATACTTTTGAGCTACAGCATCCCACAAAGGGACTAGTTAGAATGGTAACTATGCACATTCTAAACTCTGTTTTATTTAATGGACCATTTTCTGAGTTGTTGCTTAGCAGACCATAAACACTGTATGCTGTATATGTGCAATGTTTCTTAGCTGTATTTCAATGTATTGGCTGCCAGAACAGGTCAGCGGTAAATGTGTTGTGTGAAATCCTGAACTGTATAAGCTTTTAGAATAGAAAACTGGCTCCGCCCTTGAAATAGAGATTACGGTAAGTTGTTCATAGGTAGATCCTTATCCTTTAACCTGTAAAAGAAAAAAAATGGTGACTTGTCAGTTATCTGCGTGCACACCCAACTGCTATGTTTAACCAGATTATTAATAAGTTCGGTTATGGCAAAGGTATGTGCCTCCTCCTTTTGCTCAAAGAGCTTTTTATACATTTAAGCATGTGCAATGGAGGACAGAAGTCAATTATTGGCTGTGATGTCAGCAGTCACAGCCTTGATTTACTGCATGGAGGGAGCTTACTCTGCCAGAATGTAGACAATAATTACACTTGTATAAGAAATAAAATACATACATACTTTTATATCTGGTTAATAATACATCTAATAATGTGCCGAATATATCAGTTGGAGTTGGGGGCAGGTAACCAACATGTGATACAAGGATTGTGGAAGCACTCTAATTAGGCTAATTTACAGCTACATTAAGCGGAAGTGCTACTGATCTGGTCAAACATTTATACAAACATAGAAAAGATAATCAATGCACATTCCTGGGCCCCATACAATATCATATTATCTGCACACTGGCATACTTTATAAACAAAGGGGTTTTAGTATACATTACTGTGATCACATGAATGAAAAGCCTTCCAACCACATCAAGGTAACCCCAGTCTGGAAGGTCCTAACTTCTAACCTTTTTTACTTCAATTACCATTAGCAAACTTTTGCATTTCTCATAGTTGTGCACTGGATCCATATAACAGGCTTTCTCACTTCCCCCCAGCCCTTTGGCTTTTTAAAATGATGGAGGAGGCCATCCAC
Organism: Hymenochirus boettgeri; assembly: GCA_019447015.1. Taxonomy (NCBI): domain Eukaryota; kingdom Metazoa; phylum Chordata; class Amphibia; order Anura; family Pipidae; genus Hymenochirus; species Hymenochirus boettgeri. The sequence goes on along the minus strand of JAACNH010004898.1, from coordinate 6,671 downwards.
CCAGTGCTTTATATTAAAGGCATAGGACATAAAAGGGGCGTGTTGGGGGTGCTATTACCACATAGAAGCTTGACCATGCTTCATAATAAATACATACAATACAAGGATTGTGGAAGCACTCCAATTAGTAATGTATACTAAAACCCCTTTGTTTATAAAGTATGCCAGTGTGCAAATAATATGATATTGTATGGGGCCCAGGAATGTGCATTGATTATCTTTTCTATGTTTGTATAAATGTTTGACCAGATCAGTAGCACTTCCGCTAAATGTAGCTGTAAATTAGCCTAATTGAAGTGCTTCCACAATCCTTGTATTGTATGTATTTATTATGAAGCATAGTCACGCTTCTATGTGGTAACCAACATGTGACCAGTTTTTTGTTTTAAGGGTGAACATGCCAATTTTTTAAAAATGACTTGACAGAACACCAAATAGATTAGGGGGAGCTGGATTAAATGTTTCACTTATAGAAGAATTGGATACAATATATTTTAAATGAATGATGATAAATGATAAAACGTACCGTATTCATTGGTCAACCCATAGAAGATGATTCTATTGGCTGTCCTTTAATCACCGGGTTTGGGCCTCAATATGAGTTCTAGGATCTCCCTCATTATACTGGTTACTCCATGGCAATGTTTGCTACCCTCAGCCAGGAGCACATGCTATGTCTTTGATCCCTGGTTTTCCCAGCTAACTTAAAGGGCTGTCACAAATCTCTGAGTCAACTATCTCTCATGTTGTCCCAAGTCAAAGATAGTTGAAGGATTATAATTGCTGTAGAATGGTTCAGATCATATGCCATTTAACTACGCAAATTACACATTTTGTACTCATGAAAGATTTATCACCTGAGCCCTCCAAAATCCCCTTTACGCAATACCACTAAATATAAACGTTAACACTACGGACACAGGGTACTTATGAGCCTAGCTAGGAAGTATAAATGACGATATGCTTTAAAAGTCAATACCAGTTAAAGTTGGCACAGGTAACCCGTGATGTAAGGATGATATCATCCTACCAGTCCTCAGCTTTTCCAGAAACCCTTCTCCAGGAGGCAATGTTTGTGTTTACTTTTCCTTTTCACTGTGAAAAAGGTCACTGAGTGACTTCTGAGTACCTTATTATTCGGAGAGTCGTTAAGTAAGAAAGGTTGCACCACTTTCTATGTTTGTGGAGGCCACCCAGTAAAGCTCCTAGCAGTTCCTAAATATTCCACTGCTTTTCTGTTATTACCAGTAGTGATCATTTAGGAAGCATAGAACTAAAAGTCAGATGGAAGGAAATTTAGTCACCAAGGAAAAAAAAAAACATTTGGGGATTAATACAATAAGGAAAATGTTAGTTCATATTTCAAAGAAAATTACTGTCCACAAATGAAGCATGATACGGTAATCCATTAAAAGAAGAGTCCACTGAAAAAGTGAACTATTCCTTTAATACATTGTTTGAGGAAGGAAGAGTAAGAAATGTACCTTTCGTGGAATCCATCACTGGCTGCAATAACAGGTCCCGACTGCTTCTGGTAAGGCATAGCTCCTTTACCTAGCATTCTTCAATCAATGCATTAAAGGAATAGTTCACTTTTTAATAAACAAAATACAAAGCCATAACATTATGGTGGATAATTGGAAACAAAAGGATAGAAAACATCTAAAAATAAAGTGTGTTTTAAGAAATTCCTAGATTGTCAGTAGATATGGCTGAAATTTCAAAAATCTGGTCCAATTTCAGATTTTCAAACTTAAGAAAAAGTTTGAAAACTCGAAAATCTGGAATCGGACCCATTAAAGTCAATGGGGACAAATAGTTTGAAAGGTTCAGATAAAATAAGATTATAATAGCAATTGTAACTCACTGTACATGGTTTTGGGAAATGGTCTGGATAACACGTACAAATATACAGAACTCGAAATAAAGCAACTTCCTTCACACGCGCGAACTTCGGCATTCGACACTCGATAGTTATTCGTAAAATTCGATATTTTTCAATATTTCTGGAATCTGTCTCTGGATCTCAGAAGGGATGTTCATTTTCACATAAAATCTGTCTTTAAAGGGAAGCTCAGTGGAAAATATCATTATTTTCAAAATTCTTCCAGGGATATGTAATAAAGGTTTGTGGGGCCGATTTACCAAGAGGTGCTGGACAAAGTTATGGAGTTAAAGTTGGGCTAACCGGTTCGCATCCAATGCTCGCTATTCAATATAGCGTCTGTGCTACTTCTAGCGCTGGATTTTAACAAAACCCTGTTGTGAGTAAATCCATTTTTGGGATTTACATCCATTTGCAAACGAGATAGTAAATCATGTTCAGGACCTTTACCCAGAGCGATAGCGCCTGGGTAAATGAGCCAACGTATGTTTAAAAATGGTGCTAATTTTGCCCCAACCAATCAGATGTTAGCTTTCAAATGGTAAATAACATTTGATTGGCTGGGGCAAAAGTAGCACCATTTTTAATGATAAGAACTTTTATTACATCTCCTCGATGTGTTTTATTATATGTAGTACATGACGTATCATTTATTTACCTTTAAATACTGATTATAAGGAAAATTACTGTAGTTGATTATAAGGAAAATTACTGTAGTTAATAAAACAGTACAAACGTTAATCTACATTAATACTGTTAATTTAGAGGGTATGTCCACCCTCCAAAAAACTTTTAAATCTAGCCTTATTGCCCCTCAAAACCTCAACCTCGCAAAGTATTTAATGCTCAAATATGTTCCTAAATCTACTTTCCATCCCTCATTCAAAGAAGCTGCAGAGGGGGCCAGACCAGCCGCGGTGTCTGTGATTGGCTGAAACATGATGTCTTGGGCCAATCACAGCTCAGCCAACTACAGGTGCCACTGCCAGTCTGGCCCCTTCTACAGCTTCCGTGAATAAGGGCTGGTAAGTAGATTTAGGAGCACATTTGAGCATTAAGAACCTTGCTAGGTTGAGATCTTATGGTGCCATTAGGCTAGATTTAAAAGTTTGTTGCCTGGCTCCTCAAACATTTTTGAGGAGCCAGCCAAGCTTGGCCCCTCTGGACACACCCCACATACACCACATTGGCTTCTCTCCCTCAGAGTGTGCATTGTGCATAGGAAAGTGGGCGGAATGGTAACACATCATAATCACAAGGTATTTCAAGCGGTCTTTCATACCTAGTGAGTTGGCACTGCTAAAAAAATATATATATATATACTTGTATGGGTCTGTTTTTGAATTTTCAGATTTTTGGATTTTTCCGGAATTCCAAAAATCCAAATGAAATGAAACTTGCCTGTTTCAAACATCTCTGATTATCAGTTGAAAATTTGCTATTATTCTTCCCAATAACACCAACGATTCAACCCTGAATTTCCACTTCTGTTATATTTGTTAACAGGCACTTTAGAAAGTTGCAAGGAAGTAGCTTTAATTTAGCTGTGTTGGATTCATATTATATCCCGATAATATTAATGTACAGGGATATTTTGTTGGTGTTAAAGGGCTATAGTGACTATTCTGTGACCAATGGATTTCTACCTTCTACAAATACATTTTTTCTGAATACAGGTCTGCCGTCTCTTTGCATCTGGTTCTTCTCTAGCAGTTGCACTGGCCATGTGTGATAAATTTAAAGGTTAAGAGATATTCAGGTTTCCTGACAGGATTCCCTTCAGAGAAAGCCCTCAAAAAGTGTATGCCGGTTTTGGGGTGTCTAGAATCATAGTGACAAACCATGAATACTTTCCTTCTTTTTCTTTGATTGCATGTCTGCCCCACTAGTCATTCAGCTTGGCACATTAAAAACAATATTTTAAGGATTTTCAGACAAAGCTCAGAAACCTCAGTGGGAATGTGCAAAGAAGAGTAGCAACCATGCTGGAGATGGCAGACCTTTGGGTAACTGGCATTACATGATTTTCCTTTTTTTACAAGGTTCTTTAGACATTTGTAGGGTTTTCCAATTTTTATTTTGATGCATTTGACTGCTGTAATTGTTCTTTGGGGTGGGAGTTTACTAAAACACCAACATTTCTCCTCAAACACATTTTAATTGTGTTTGAATTTTAGGTCCACTGAACAGCCATTTTTAAAACCAGTTTGTCCAAGCAGTGCATTATTTTGCTGTGAAATCATTATAGACTCTTAAAGGTGAATAGTTTTCAAGAACTAAGCTTGATCCTAATTTAATGTTTGTTATAGGGTAAAATTACCTTTCAACATTATGCTTGTGGAGGTTCTCATTCATCCAGGTCATGGTATATCTGTTGTATTCAGTTAGATCAACTGGACTTAAAGTTTAGTTCTTGAAGACGTTTCACTAGTCATCCGACTGGCTTTCTAAATTTCTGAATTGTGAATTGTCCAGTTGATCAAACTGAATACAACAGATATACTTTCAACATTATGTTTACAGTAGAATAAAGGTACATGTTCCATTGTTCCAAGGAATCAGTTGAACCCCCTCTCTCTCATGCCTCCTTCTGTGTTTGAGTTTAATGGTTTAAGATTCATAATGATACATGCATTTTAATAAAGTGTAAATCAATACATCTGTAATAATACATTTAATTAAAGGGTAACTGTGGTCTCCATACAAGTGTTCTCTATTTAAAAGAACTTTCAAACAAGCCTAGGATGATGTTTCTAGCTTCTCTGGTTCTAATATTATAAGATTGTAAATTTACACTCAGACAGTCAGGATAAACCAGGAAGTATGTATGACAGCCACATAATGTGCTGTGTAAGAATCCCCCCTTTTCTTGAAGTATTTAAAGATAGTTAAAGTACTGGGCATGCTCATGCCGAAAGCACAGTGGGTGGAGCAATGGTGCTGGTGATGTCACAGCTTACAGTGCTAGCTGGAAACACTACCCTTTATACTGCTATAAGTTTGCATAGATTACAGCAAGATGCATGATTTTGGAGTCGTTTTAAAGGCAGGTTTGAGACCACAGTTATCCTTTAATATGTAATAAGAGTGTGTGTGTTAATCTAATCTTCAATATAATGCCAAATCAAGGACGTTATTATTACATAAGACTATCAGGTAATTAGTTAAAAACAATCATGTTTTTGTATGTCAAATGTTCATCTGATTAGTTTGGAAAAGGAATTGCTGAGGAAATATCTATTATAATACAGTACAGATGTTGTATAATACTCTCACAAAGTCAAAGGAACAAAGTTATTTACCGTCTTAGAAAATAAGTGTCTAGGTTCAGCTTTTTTTTTTTTTTTGGTATAATCCTCTTTAAAAATGTAAGATTTACAAACATCACCCAAAAAATGAGAAAAATAGGATGACATTTATGTTCAAAGCAAATAGGAATATCAAAGACTAGACAATATTAAAGCTTAGCAGGAAGATGGAAAGTTTTGCATGCGAGATGAAGGATTTGGTGTTGTTTAAATAGAAGCCAGGAAAGTGACTTAAGGAAGCTATGAGAGGTTGTTTCTCTAGAAGAGAAATGGATGATTCATAAATAAGAATTAAGGATATTTTTTAAGAACCAATAAACCTTCAATGAGAGTGGCTTATTTACTGCAGATAGAGAAATGATCCGGGGTCCAACTTGGAACTTCCGTATTTTTGATAATTCTCGAAAGTACAGAGCCACTTTCGAGGGTTATCGAAATTACTTTGGAAAGTATGATCGGAAACTATTTTTGATTTTCCAATAGTACTTTTGGAGTTACCAAACATATGGGTCTACTTTCAAGGGTTACCAAATGTAGCCTTGTATATTCGGTAACCCTCGAAAGAAAGTTAACATGAAAATAGCTTGTGTGTACCGGAAGTTCGGGTTTTTTCGGTTTGGGTGATTAGTATGTGTTTCCTTGACTATTTCGCAAGTACCTGAGCCATTTACTGTAAGTTACAATGCTTTTACTGCCCTTACTTTACTCAGATTTTTTTTTTGTTCCATTGACTTCTATGGGTGTGTTTTCGGATTATCGGATTTTTGAATTTTTTTGAAATTCCTAAAATCTGAATGAAAATTTTTAAAATCTGCGGTTTTAAAAATCTCATCTTAAACAGCTCATATAAAAGGAGGAAACATTTCAGACAATGCTATAAAAGATTTGGGATAATGGTCAGATTCCAGGAATTTTATGGTTTTCTACAGTAACAGGTAATAGATAGCATTTCACTAGTAGAAACTATACTAGTAGTTACTACTAAAACATTATTACCTCCACTCTCCTCTTCTTTCCGGGTTCCCGTAATGCAGTATTAATGCCTCAAGTTAAAAAGCGTTAGTTTCCAAGCTACAAAACACAACAACCTGTATATTTTTTTTACATGGTGTGTCTGTGCCGTTAATACAAAACAGGCCCCTGGAAAAGGGGAGTTTAACCCATGCTAACCTGATATTACCTCAGGCTTGACTCCTTTTTACCCCATAGCGTTCTATATTACATATCCATGTTTGTATTTGTAGGTAAAGAGTTTATTGGGTTATAGAATTAACTGCTATATCCAAGGAGGGAAAGTCTGTTTTTTGTAAAGTTTGTTCAAAGTGAGTGGCTGTAAATGTGCCTGAATCTAAATATTCATGTAAAGTGTAACTTTACAAGCTGGTAATTACATTTTACCTGGACACATTCTGACTTATTGCCATGGTAATGGTGTGGATTTATGTCTGTTGGGTAACATTATTGATTGTGTAAAATGT